>VWYP01021582.1:292-111137 GCA_013400435.1 Pycnonotus jocosus | reverse complement strand
TCACTTGACTATCAAACTTCATGTATATGATATAAGCACACTGCATATGAAGATCTCTACCATTCCATGAGCTGGTAAATTCTGCTACAGAAGTCCCTGCATTTAGCTAAGATTCTTTTCCTGACTGAAAACCAGAGAGAATATAGAAAACCAATTTTAATTACTACCACATTTCTGATCACCTAAAATTACAGGAAAAAATAATACTGCAATATTTTGAAATCTTACCTCACATAATATGTGAGCAAACTATTTCAATGCTAATCAGTTTGCTGAAAATTTTCATCTAGAAAATGGCTCTGACAAAAAATGACTAAGCAAGAAAAAGACCCACTTTTTTATCCCAAAAAAATACAAGTACTGATTTCACTTATCCCAACGAGCTTAGCAATCAACCAAATCCTACATGCAAGTGTCATATATGACAGACTGAGGTGCTCCTTTCCTTCCTCCTGCCCTCAAATTCAGCTGAACTACTATATTCCCACATGCCAATGGCAAGCCATTGGCACATTTCTACCCATTACATAACTGGATACCCAGTAACTAAATATAGAGCACACTGTAGGCAAACACAGAATTAAATTGTGCAAACAAACCATCACATCACATTTTCACAGGTGTAAATCATTACCACCCCTTCTTTCACCCGGTGGCAAGGAAAAAGGGCAGCCTGTGGAGCCTGCTCCTTTCCAGAGGTATGGACAATCTCCAGGAACGACGATCACCCAAGATTAGCTTTCTCTGGGAATGCTCTTACCAAACTCTGATGTTTCTCAGCTATCCATGCCACTTGGCCAGTATTATGCCACCAGAACTGCCTTTCCTGCAGGAAGGTGCTGCACCCAATATCCATTCATCTCTGTGTTGCTCTAATGAATGCTAAGCTCCAAATTGGATTAGCTATGTAAGGCAGCTCTGTAAACAAGTTAATAGGATCTCTCTGCTAACAACACTGTTACCAATATCCAATTATTGTAACCAGGTATTAATCTAATGGTGTTAATCTTTCGGATTCTAAAATTTAAAGCACACTGCTGTAACATTTTAATAAAATTAAAATTCTACACTAAAATACTTGTAGAAACTAATTTTTTATTTTGACTATCATAGCAATGTCCACATAGCAAACAAACAAAAAACCCAAACCAGCTCAGGACCTGGTACTGCCATTACTGCATTACTCAAACAATAATGCTGACACTTTTGTTTGGTGGGATTTTTTGCCTATTAGACAGATCTAAGCATCCAGCCCACTACATTAAACAAACAGCAAGAAGCTTCCATCAGTTCTTCTAAATTCCTTTAAAAACAAATACCAGAAATAATGATTACTGCTAGAATTCACTGTGGAATAACAAAGATAACACCTGCTCATTAGTTAAAACTTTTCCCTCCTACTTTTTTAATCCAAATAATACATACAGTCTATCAAAGGAGAAATAGTGCATTACTAGAGAGAGAATCAACAGCACACATATAATAGACCACAGCTGGTATCAGGCAGTGTTTGTTTTTGAAGTTCTGTATAAGAAAGGAACTAGCCCAATAGTCATAATTTCTATTTATGTATTCATTTTAGCGTAGCAAGTCATGAACTTGCTGAGGGCTTACACCACCTTGGATACAGGAAGCTGTTGTAGTACATTGAGACACAGTGAGCTGAGCACAATGGAAAAAAACCAGAATCCATCAAAATTTGCATTTTGCACAGCACAATTATCTCTAAAAGAAAGCATTATTTTCTGAACATCCACCCCAGTGTAAAACAAACAAACCGGGGGGGGGGGGCAAGATACCAACAGATAATTTATCATGAATTTCACATATCTGAATGAGTACTAATTCTGCTCTTTCTCAAAGTGATGGTGTTCAGCTCCAAGAAGAAGGAAACAAGATGCACTCTGCCTGGGACAGCAGGTGTGGACTCATCTCATAACTCATGAGCTCCACGCTTGGGACCTTCTCATCCCTCCCCACTGCAGCCCTGTGTGCCCACATTCCACCCCAGTAGGGATGGCCAGAACCCCCCTGCCCCCAGAGCAATGTTGCTGCTGCTGCCAGCTGGTGCAGGGGATGCTGGAGAGTCAGACACAGAGAAGCTGGTCCCAGCTGTAAGTGAGCCAGATCACAGGGCCAGGTTTACACAGCACCGTGTGGCTAAGGGATTCAGCTTGCAAGGACAGCTTTTAACTAAGCATAGGATCAAAACATTGATCTTCTCAAGAGTCTGAGGGACAAAGGAGAAATCAGCTAGGGCTAGAGCAATGCATGCCACCTTAGCTAAGTTTTCATATCACTGAGTTTTCTACTACCATAAACCATGAGAAAGAAGCAGATAAGAAACCAGAACCTAGACCACAAATACTAGAGCATAAAATAATAGCGTGATACAGAAATAATAGACTACAAATAATAGTGTGATGTACAAACCAGAAATCTGAGGCACAAAATCAGATGCACACAGTACGTATAAGGAACTAATGTAAGGAACATCAACCTCAAATGTATAAGACAGGGAAAGAAAAGAGCATTCTAGGGGATATATAGACATGTTTCAGTCCATCTGACACAGCTAATATGAAGACACCTTTGCTTAGCATTAAAGAACTGACAAAAGCACTCTCATAGACAAGAGAGGAAAACAAACAATGATATTTAAAGGCCAGGGATGTACATGCCAACAGCATGAAGGAACACAATTGCATGGCAAGTCTTTGAGCCCACATAGACTGAGAAGTTGCTGAAGTACATTGTTATTGTGATAGGGCACAACTAGTATTTCCTAGCAGCCAATGTACTTACTTAATGTGGCTTTAGCTCTTCTTGATCTGTGCTGGACTATTCATTTTAGCACTTATTTTTCTGGTACAGACTTACTGATTCAGGTCTCTGCTCATGCTGGAAACACAAACCTCTGTTCCAACACACAAATCTGTGTCCTATGCCTCTTTATATGGAAAACAACTCTACTCATAGAGTCTACATAATATTTCCCCTATGAAAAATAAATAATTTGATAAAGACTTCAGAACTAATAATACAGAGGTAATAAACATAACATTTGACAGCTAAAGTTCTATTAGCCAATTGTAAGATAACATTATATGTTACTAAATGTCAGAAAAAAGTAGTCCTAACTACCTATTTCATGGGAGAAATTTGCTACGATTAAAAAAATGTAAATAAGACATTATCACATCATTACAAGTCTGAGGGTACAAATTATCAGTCCATCAATTTCTCCTTGTACATCACAAGCTATAAAAAAGCACTAGCACTTGGTGGTCCACTCTTTTCTGACACCTCACATAAACCAGTTTTACAGTATTAGGAAAAACCCTTAAGATGACAAAACACCAGATCACTCACAGGCTCACTAATAATGCTCGAGTAAATCTTCCTGAGAGCTTCTACATGCCTTTCTTCATATGCTATAGCTCACACTGCTTGTATAATAATATAATAAAAAGTGCAGTTATACATTTTTAAAGGCCTGATAAACAAATACTTCCATCTATTAACACATCCCAAATGCCTTTGCTTCATTTTATACTTCCCTAGCTAACATAGTTGGTGGTAAGTGCAGCACATGTAAAAAATTAAAAAACCCCATAATCTTACATAAAATATAAGCATGTAAACTTCTGCTATAAATAATCTAATGAACTGTTAATTAAATGTAACTACAAGTTACTCAGGATTAATAACTTTTCTTGATTAGACTTCAAAAAGAAACATAACTAGCATATCACAGAAGAGGTATCAGAAGGAGATTGCCACATTTGGCCATCACGCATAGACCTGATATAGAAAAGAGAAGTTATAAAATTTTGTCTCCAACACATTAGTCTTTACTAAATAGATTTTACCTTTCTTTCTATCACTTAATTATGAGAGGGCTTATATTTTCTTTCAGACCATTGTTACAAAGCAGGGCCACTAAGACTCCCACATTTAACGTCCATTCATGTATGTATACAAAACATTACTTCTTTTAGGATCAATAAATAAACTGTAAAGCCAGAAGAAGTTCACTGAATTTGTGATGACTTTCTGTCTGCAGTAGAAGAGATCAATTGTTCAGAAATCTTTTCCTAACCCTCCTGTAATCCCAAAGCACCCTACCTAAGAAGACAGAGGCAATCTGCAACACATATCAGTGCTTGAAGGTTTCCTTTTATTTTTTATTATCCAGACTAAAAATGCAAGCAATGGAGAGATGATTATATACCTAATGATTGTGCAACCTAAAAATGGAGGATGGCAAATGCTGTGTAAAGATATTCTTTCCAAATAAATATGTATTATTTCCACATTTAGAATTCAATTTTCAAGAAGACTATTGACATAGGAAGTTAAACAAATCTTGAAAAACTTTCTTAATCAACTTTGGCTGTATACTGAAGGTATTATACTGACAATGGGTTATATTGTACAGATTCTCCCAACTGGAACATCCTAGAAATATTCTGTACCTCATCTATGCAAGTTTTCAATGATTCACACTTGCAAACTGTTGGTACTTTGTATTTCTAATCTAGGTAAATATTAAACACATTCTATTCACTTGTGCTTTTCTTTTTTGGTAAAGAAGTAGATTTGAAAAGTAGCCCATGTAGGTATGGAACACAAGACTACAAAAACACAGTAGCTTCACCAAAAGACCTTTTTGGTGTGTAGTAAAGAACAGCTGGGAACAGATTCCTATTATATATGCAAAGATAATATGGTCTGTGGACTAGGGCCATTAAGAGAAGACACTTTTCTCCATTTTGATCGTCAGATCCTCCCCAGCTGACAGGAGGATTCATGCACCACAGTAGCAGGCGGGCAAGTTATTCACACAACATGGCCATGCCTCAGAACTTCAGATGCTCCTCCCCAGACAGGCCAGCATATACATAAAGACATGTATTCCTAATATTGTCAGGCCTCTCCTGAGGGCCAGAACAACCCAGGAAACCTCACCCAGCAGCCTCTTTACTGCTGAGTGCTTAAGTGCTACATCAGCTGCTGAGAAATCCCTTGAGCCCTTGGTGGACTCCCCTGCCTGAGCCATTAAAAGGCCCTTCCTTCTCACACATTACAAACCTCACACATGAAGAGCATTTCTCTGCTGAGTTACTTTTTAACCAGCCTACAAAAGGAAAGAAGCCTGCTCGTACCCTTCCCCCTTGCATCCTTCTAAACACACAGACAAAAATAAACTCTCCTAAAAGCACAGCACATCCTGCAGTGCCTTGGCCCAAGTGCACTGTGTGAGAGCGAATACTCTCCTCTAACACACCAGAGCCTTTGCTGGAGTTCCCAGGAGGTGCAAACACCCTCCCCAGCCCTCTCCCACTCATCCCACTGTTAGCCCAGAGGCACGATGAAGGTGCTGGAGGAGGAATGGGCGAGCAGGAGCACAGCTGGAGGCCTGCCCATGGACTCACTCACCACATGGCCTATGTGCAGTGTTATCTCTCTGCTGCCCCAAGGCAGAGATGTGCAAAATCCTGGGGAAAAACATGCAAATGTAAAATACCAGCTGTTCAGCTGCTGGGCAAAAAGAAATTGGAAAGTTGGGGGTATTTGAAGCCTGTGGTGCTTTGCAGTTTCTGCTTTAGCATGTGGCAACACAAATCCTGCTGGCAGCTCCCAAACCAAGACCTTTTATAGTTCCGACTGCCACGCCAAGTCTATGCTGGAAGCTCCTGCTGCTGCAAAGTCCCATTGGGGGCCACCACAGTTTCACACAGGGCAGTAAAACCCGAAATCATGTTAAAACCACAGAAACACCTCCTTGTCAAGGACATAAAAAAGTCTTTTTAAGTGCAAGCAAGCAGCACTGGCCTTGCAAAGGCACTATTTGACCTTCAGTGAAGTTCTACAGTCAGTAGCACTTCATGGATTTATCCATCCATTGAGAAAAAAAATGAAAAACAGAAACACAAAAAGGTTATAAAAAGGTTAGTCCCTTTGCAGTATGACTGGGATATTTCACTCACAGTGCTGTCAAATTACGCAAACAAAATTATTATTTTTTCTTACTGTGGCCAGTACAAGCTGGTACAATTCTAAAAGAGAGGACTCTGTCACAAAACGAGATCCCTCAAGATCTTTTCAGATGTACCTCCATACTAGAGGCTATTTCCAGGGAAGGACAGATAACTCAGAAAAGGACCCTAAGTACAAACAATGTCTGTCTTGACCCTTAAAGGAAGAAAAAAATAAAGCATTCCTCAGTAACACTGAGAATCTGAAAGACCATCTAATGATGCCAAACAAAAATTAAGTTACTTGGCTCCCTTCCTTGGCTCTTTCACTACACGTTCCATTCCAAAACATGAGCCATGCACTTGGAACATGTTTTTTATCTGATTATTCATCTTTTCTCAGATATGTATGGCACCATGACAAGCCATGATCACATAGCTAAACTCACATTCAGCAATTCAGAGTGTGAGTGTGCAGGGCAGTCTGGGAGCAGTAAGTTGTGGTGGAAGAGGAGATGATGGCTGATCTCCCAGTCCTGACTACCAGTAGCTAGATACTCATGGTCACATGTCCCAGATGCTGAAAGATCTCAACCTCCAGCTACTGTTTCAGAAGCTCATAACAATCTTGTTATACCTATGCTACTGCCTCCTTTTGTACCCTAGACAGTCTGAGAGATTCTCTGAAGCATTTCCAGACTGGAACATAGCTCTACACCTCCTATTTTCAAATTAAAGTCCACTCTGAGTAACAACAGGCAAGGAGCACATAATAAGGAGACTATTTTTTCTGCAGTCTCATCCTGTGCTACAGTGAAAAAAGATAACAAGGTCAGCATAAACCCTTGTTCTCAATATGCAAATCTTTTTCTTAAAGAAAAGAAGATTTTAAAAGGCTGTCAATCCTTAAGCAAGTCACCAATATATGGGGTTTTTTTAATTTTTTTAAGCCACATGCCAATGTGAGCAACACAATCCCTTATGTGGGATTTGAGGCGGGACCCTTGCAGAGTCACTGCCTCAACTCCATGCTGCAGTCCTCTTTCAGGATGCCTCACCTGGATTCAACTCATTCATAACATAAGGTGACTCAGAAATTGATTGTCTGGCGTGCTGCTCCTACTCCTTAAAGGAGTGGGTTCCCTAACAGAGACTATTGACACAGACCCTCCCTTGACATTCAAGACGGAAAAAAACTGAACCCTCATAGCTCACTGGGAATTCCTACCAGCTCCCTTACATCTCTCTGGAAGGGCTGGTGAAGATACTTTGGCAGCGGATGATCCACACATAGGCTGAGGCACACTGTCCTGAGAAAAAAGATTTCCACTGTCCACACGACTCTTCTAAGGCTGTCTAAGGACCTGGTCAAGGGAAGCTTGGAATTCTGCAGATATGCAAGGTGTTCCACCACTCTTAACAACACGTATCTCCACTACTTAAGTGTGGTGTGCTTTCTTTCCTCCTCTGTTCTCTTCCCAAATATCTGCTTACTCCACATTTCAGACTGCAGTCTCTTTGTTAAAGTCCATCTGGATCTTCTCTAAAGAGGATTACTCCCATAAACTGTTATTATTACTTCAGAATAGACCTCCTTAACCTTCCACGTGGCTTTGTGGATAGATGTGTTAAAACTACTTTGCCATGTGCACATTGTATGTTGAAAGGAAGGCGTAGACCCCCTGGGCTTTGAGCAGATCACCCCTCCAAAGCAGCATGCCATACATGGAATCACCCCAGCAGTGGAAGATGGATGGTGTGGGCCATGCTGTATGTCCTTTGGAGAGATGTGTTGGCAGAATGGGGTCATTCAAAGTGTGTCCCTGGGAGGTGTGAGCCATCCAAACTGCCTGCACACACTTTGGAGGGTGAGTGCTCCTGGAGCCTCACCCACAGGTGCCAGATGGGGCACCCTACTGGCACAGCTAGGCACTAATCAGGGAAACGGAATCCCTAGGGAAGCCCATCAGTGCAGTACAGCCAAGGCCAAGGACACCTAAAGTTATAACAGACAAACTTTCAAGGCTGGTGGATGGTAATGACTGATATGACTCCATAGCTGCTTTTGTAGCATTTCATAATACAGTAATTGCACAGCAGGAAGAGTCAAAGGGATTTTTCCTTGGGTGTTTTCCCAAGAGGGTGATTATGAGCTCTAATGTCCAATAATGACAGAGTCATCAGCTACACATATGCTTTTAAATGGCTCTTCAGTATCCAAAGACTTAGTCAATAAATGTCATAAGATGACAATGTAGTAAAGATGGAAAATGGCCATTTTTCATGCTCCTGTGTGCCCTTAAAAATTTCAGTTATCCTATAAATCTTTCATAGAAAATACAGAAAATGTACAATATACTGTTCATCTACAGCTGGCCAATGTATAACTCTCACTTTTTCTGTACCATAAGCATTGAACTTCAAACCATTTTCTAGTCACTTGCTGTCTAACACAATGAATTAGTCACTTCTGTCATTAATATGAAAGTACTCTTTGTAACAAAATAGTAATGTACGTACAAAATGGTATATAATAGGGACTACAGAAAAAAACTGATCTACCCAAGCACTGCATGCATTTACTGAGACTGATTTGTTTTAATTAATCTAAGTTCAAAAATATCCTCAGCTCTCAAAACATATAAGAAATTATTTTATTTGGTTCCAAAGTAAAAGATTAATTCAGGTCATTTTTTCTTGGGATGTGTCAAAATAGTTTTATGACCTCATAAAGATTCTCAACTTCATTCCAAATTACATTTAAAAGAACTATCTGAACACAGATGTGCTGCACAAGTTATATCAAAATTTCAGGAAATTCCCATACTGGAATTTGTCGGACATTAAATTTAATTTACCTTTTCTTGGAAAAGTGCAGATCTGCTCAGTTCTTTAACTTGACCTTTCACCATAAACACAACAGCACAAATAGCACAGTACTTTAAAGCCTTATTACAGTATAAAATAAATAGGAAGAGAACACCTCCCATTATTTCCTGCAGTGCCTATATTGATACCAAAAGTCACAGCTACACCTTGTTGAGTTCATGAAATCCCACAGCAGCATTACATAGATTAGTAGCAGTAAATATTGTTATTCTGTATACCACACTACCCAGAAGTGCTTTGATTGACTTAGATTAATTCAGGTTCAATAACATCAAAATTTCAACTCATTTTGTTGGTGTGACATGGCTTCTAAGGTTTGAAGCAGTATTAAAGATTTAGCAAACAAGCTGCAGTTCTGCTGTTTTTAGTCTCCAGCATCAGCTCTTGGGTCTCTTTAGGTCACCAGCAACTCAATGTCCATGTTTGCACACAGGATTCAATTAATTAATTAATTAACTACATACCTTTTTAACGTAAGATAAACCCCCCATCATTATATGAATTGCAAATGAGAATGAATCAATATCACTTTTTTTCCCAAGAGAACTTCATGCTATTATTCTACACGTCTACCACTTGAGATGGCAATTGCCCTCAGGAATTATGAGACAAAAAGGTAAATCACTTCAGTTCAATAGACAATTCGTGTTACATGGAACAGCAATTTGTACTTCAGTGTACATGAAATCTCTTACCTCTAGGGTTTTCCTCCCCCATTTTTTCCAGTTAAACACAGGATATAGACTATGAAAAATGTGAGATAAAACTGTGCTTTTAGGATCAAATGTTTACAATCCAAGTATAAAGCTTATGGTATGGAGGACTTCCCTGTAAGGTATTTAATATTGATCACAATTATGTCTTTAAGCATAATTTTCTGCTACTTCCTTTGATCTCTGTTGCAGATAGAAATTGATAGTATCATTTTCACCTTTAACCCCTCTTTTAAATGCAGAAAGATCCTATCAAGTGTGTTAAGAAGATGCTGCTTAATGTGATGTGCAGCTATCATCAAGAGTTAGCTTCAAGCATAAAGAAAAAAAATGCATTTATTTATTCTGGAGAATAGCACTAAAATAAAACAGTGATAATTCCAGACATCCTGATGCCAAAGGCAGGTGAAAAGGGGAAGAAAGGTGAGGAGAGGGGTACAGAAAGGCCAAGATTAGAAAAGAAGGGAAAGAGTTGGGTGACTTGGCCTATAGTTATAGTTTTGTCACACAGGGGAGAGCAGAATAGAAGGGCTGAATGAAGTGAAGAATGACAAAAGGGAAGGAGAAGGCTGAGATCTGTGTGTGGAGATGGGCAGACAGCAACCAAGGGACCAAAAGGAGTGGAAAGGGAAGAATGAAGGGCAGGAAAGGTCAGAGAATATTAAAAAAGAATGGCAGAACAGAGCAGGGGAGAGAGCAGCAGAGAATAGCAAAGGGGAAAAATGGGCAAAGAAGGGTGAGAAAGAGGAAAGGAAGAGAAGAATGGCAGAAAAGAAAGGAAGAGTTGAGATGGACAGAAGTAAAAGAAGAGCAGAAAAAAAGAACAAAAGGGTGGAGAAGGCCAGAAAAGTTCAAAAAACTTCAAAGGTCAGAGGAGGTCACTGCCAATATTGGCACTAGCAGTGTACTAAGAATTCATCCTGTGACTAATTAGAGTTACTTAAGGATCCATGATCAGTGCAGTGAACCTCACTTCCCTCAATAATATACATATATATTCATTTTTCAGTTCAAATGGGAAATGTGGGAGTTTTGCTCTCCTCTTTCCCTAGCTTGCTGCTTCTGATCTGGGAACAGAGATTTCCAATTCTGCTCAGGCCTGTCACTGCAAACAATTTCCAAACCATCTGCTATCTAATAAAACAACTCATCTAGACAAACCCCAGCCCAGGCAACAAATCTGATATCGCACTTGAAGTCACCATAAGTATTAACAACCTGCCATATATAAAACAAAGTATTTCACAATCAAAAGACCTGCTCTGAAAGAATATTAAGACAAGTAATGCCAAGTACTTAAATCCTAGCCAAAAAGCCTGTATCCAGTTCTCTCTACACTATCAGTTTTTAATTTCATAAAGGCATTTTTTATGCCCCTCCTGTGGGATGAGTGCTTCATTCAGTGTGTAGTGAGGGGCCATACGACACAAGTGAATCAGGGCTCAGCAGTGAAGGTTGCTGTCCATGCCTCATTTGTGCCAGTGCTGCAAGGAGTTGGTAAATGGCGCTGGACACCGAAGAGAAATGAGGGTTTGAACGGCAAGACAATTGAATGCTACTCCGGAGATTCGGATTCCAACACCATCTCTGCCATCAGGCTCCACAGTGATGCTGGGCAAACGTTTCACAGATGGCTACTAATTGTGTCTCTCTCATTTCCTGCACGCTCAGTGGGCAACACCTGAGGCCAGATTCACAGAAGTACTGAGCAGTCAAACAGTATTTGACTGAAGGGGCTTTCTGAAAGCCTCTGAAAGGCTTTCTAGGCTGCGGCAGAAACTTGATGCCTCTGAAAATTCAGATCATGCCTGTTCAAACAAATGTTTGCTTGACAGTTTTGGTCATAATCTCCTGAAGAGTCAGTTGTGTATTTGTGAAAAAGAGATAAAGCAGCAACTTTCCTTTGGGTATGGTTATGATAAATTCATTAAAGTCTATGCAGCACTTCAAGATCATAGCCCTCTAATACAAAATTCCCACTACAACACTGATGATGATGATGCAGAGTATTTACTGAGAAGTTGCACTGAAGTACACTAAATACAACATTCAGCTATACATTGGGGAGGATTAAAAGGACAAATACATGCACTGTACAACAAACAATTTCCTCTCTCTTGTAAGACCTCTGAGAAAATAATGTGTGATTTCACAGGAAAAACTAATTTACCATGCAACTATGTAGAAAAATGCAATGGATTACAAATAGAAGGCAATTTTAATTTCACTATCAGCTATTTTTGTAAAATTTGGGTTTTTGAAATCCTAACATTCATATCTTCTGACACAATTTGTGCCTACATGAATCCATATACATTATAGAAAGATTTCTGTCAAATTTTCTAAGTTTGTAACAGTTGCCTTGGTAACTAAATTTAAACAGGTCCTCTGGCTCCTCTCTTGACCCTTTCTTTCTGAAGCTGTTTTGAAATCTAGCTTTTCAATACTTCTCAATATCTTTCTGCTTTGAAAATGAAAATATACCAAAGAGTGCAGCAACAGGGCTCCTATGAGATTATGGGCAATTTCTGTCCATTGTTGTTCTACACTCCATAAATCAGGCTTTCTGATAGTAAAAGCCACACTGGTTTCCTGTTCTCCCCTGATCCTCTTTAAGAATTATTTCTGAAATTAGCCACAACCCCAGTTTGGGCTGAGGAATAGGTATGGAATTTTATTTTTTAAACATTGTTACTGAACTCTAAGGAGTTTTTTTTGTCTTTACAGGGGTTGAACTGAACTCTAAGGGTTTTGGTTTTTTTTTTTTGTCTTTGTGCATGCTGTCTTTCTACAGTAATGATCAATAAATTCAAGATGAATGTTTCACAGTAGGGCTTATCCTTATCTTGTTGATGCACTAGTGGCTATACCCTGACCTTCCCCTTTTCCTTTCATAATCAAATCACAAATACAAGCCAGCTCAAGGCTGCTCTAAGTTGTGCTCAAATGCAGCAAAGTAAACAAAGCCCTCCTGGACTCGAGGATTTACTCCAGACATTTTTTTTTTCCCCTCTCCCTGCTCCCCAAGGTGTCATCTGACACATATTTCATATTGCAGGCTGCAAAGAGGAGTGAAATAAGACAGCTCTCCTGGCATGATGCCACCAAGAGATTTTCTTCCCTTCAGCAGACTCCCTGGGCAGAAAGCTGTGCCGGCTGCCCTGCTGCTCCAACCTGCAGGAACAGTGCAAAGCACTATGGAAGGAGACAGAAGATCTGGGCTGAGGTAACTTTTTGAAGAAAGCACTGATTCCCATTCTGTGATTCACGTTCAAGATGTTTCAGATTAATTATTTGTTAAAACCACAGCTCTCAGCCTGAGGAAAATAAAGAGAGTTTTGTGTTCCCTTGCCTTTACCTGCAACAGGCTAAAGTTAAAGGGCCTAGAGTCCACAGGACAGTGGGCAACACCAATGAATAATGAAAGCAGATTAGCAGGAGTTGGTGAAGCATTTGTCAATGAGCCATCAGCAGCAAGAAATACCATAAACACTTCCCTCATCTAAGGTATCTTTTGAATGCCTCTGTAAAAAACTTCCTCCAGAAAGAGAACCATGGTTATTTTTATGCTGCTTATGTTGAAAAAATACATTTTGAGGCTCTTTTAAATAGTATCAAGAAACCTATATGAAGAACTCAAAACCCTAAACTTTCACTGATAATCATTTTCACCAAGTGACAGTTTCAGAAGACGTTCTGTGTGAAGACCTGTCAGTTTTCATTTATGTTTTGCTTTAGAAGGTTGCATTTGGAATGATAAACTGTAAATTATAGCAAACTAAAACAAAATTTCATAAATCTTAGTTACATTAACCAAAGCATGATTCTGACATAATTATTACAAGAAAATCCATCAAACTCAGCTCCAATTAAGCTCAGTTACTAATCAAAGAGCTGCCATTGTTAAGAATAATGAGTGATTGTTTTTGGAGTTCTGAGTAAGAATTCACAGAAAGTTTTGGCATATGGTATGTCATGTGGAAAAGGAAATCCTTTGGTTTGGACACACTGTGGAAGGGAATCCCACGGGGCTAAGAAACACTGCATAATGCTATTAAAATACAGTTTATGCATATTTAAATCTCAATTCAAATAATTTTCATTTCTGTGGCTTGAAGTATTTCCCATTATGCCCTTCTACCTTTTGAACAGCTTGTGCTCAGCTGAAGTCACGTACTGAGAGGGAATGTGATAGACTGCTATTCTGACCACGGAGATCCATATTTGTCAGAAGCAATGCTGAAAAACCCCCATTAAGCAAACAGATGTATTTCACTCTGAAAACTTCAGTAAGAGGCAAACAATAGATGGGATTATGAGTTTGCATTTGACATCTGTCTAATTTGCTACAAACACAGAGACCAAAAGCCATGTAAAAGAAAGCTATTTTAGAGCCTTTTCAAAATTAAATGTTGAGATCTGAACTTTGACTCCTTTCCTATCCAAAGTGAAGAATAAAATTTTAAAAAATAAAAATCAAGTACTGTACTGCAGTATCAGTTATGTTAAGACTATTATCTCTGGAGGAAAAGGGAATCATAGATACACTGACAACAAGACTTGCCCAGATTTACATATTCTTACAGTGAAAGTGGCAACAGAGCCCTAGCTTCACAATTCCACCTGCAGAATTTCAAATTATGTGTTCCTTAGAGAGAGAGAAAATTGGAAGTGCTGTACTCATGTACCAACTCTATTTTCCTGTGCCACAGATTTCCTTGACACAGGGCTTGGTCTCCTTTATTTACCATGGTTTAGTACTGGAGAGGTTTTTTTAACTATAAATATATTTAGCTTTAGCTCAGTGCTCACGTTTGTGACAACAGACTTTGACCCACTTCATGCACATCTATGGTTCACCACTGAGAACAGGTCAAAACTACCTCACTACACCCACGTACATTAGCTGTGCTCTAGAAGAGCGTGGCTACAGCTGTACCTCCTCTACTGCTGGCTTGTCTTCATTTACATAGCATTTAAATTTTTATTCCAATCCCACATTTTAAAATAAGACCCTGAACTTTCCTCATAGGTATCCACACCTAGAAATGTGGTTCTGTACTATCTTTAAGTATTTCTGCCTGGCTACATGAAGGATTTATCTAAATCCCTTCTGGTTGTCAAAATCTTACAGCAACAATTTTCCATGATATTTTTTCCTTTTATGATGAGCTTCCATCCTAAATGATTAATGGGGTATACAAGAAATTGAGGCCAGACACGCACGCAATCTAATTGTAATTGTCTTTGCGTGTATTATAGCCCTTACTTAAGTCACGGTTCTTTCCCAGATGAAACCAAAACTTTCTCAGGACAGAGGTTGTTTCCTGGGGTTTCACTCCATGCTAACACACTCCTACCACTCTTTTTCTCCAGTCACTAGGAAAGGGAGCTTCTAGGCAAAACAAGCCCAGACAAGCAAAGAATACAAGTGTAACAACAGAGCTTGCATCTAGCTACCTACACTGGATTCTGCAGCCATTTACATTATTTCACCCTAACGTGTTTGGCTTTCTGACCAGAAAGATTAGAAGTCTGCAGTTCAACCTTGAACTTTTTTGTTAAAGCAAAACAAAACCTGACACTTCAAAGAATAAAGTAACACACAAGAACAAATTACTTTCAGTTCACAAGGATGCTGCAATGTTGTATACTTTAAATGCAAGATGATGCCAAACTAGCACGCCTTCATAGTGCCAGATACTACTTAAACATATTTTAATGTAACCTTTTTGGATCAACTTTTGTTATGTTTATTCAACAAACATTTCTTCCAGCCAGTGAATTTTCACTACAAAATATCATCTTCCAAGATGCACTTTTGACCAAATCATAAATTATGAACTGAGCAATAATGAGCACAAGCTAGAAAGAAGGTAACAAAAAATGTGCTGTTTGTAGAGTCCTAACATTGCCATTCTGGAGTCCTGACACACTTCTGGAACAGCACTATTGATCTGCTGGAAGGTAGAAAGGCTCTGCAGAGAGATCTGGACAGACAGGATTAATTAACCAAGGTCAGTCATACGAGCTTCAATAAGGCAAAATTCTGGGTCCTGCACTTGGGTCACAACAACCACAGAAGCACCCACAGGCTGGAGTGGAAAGTGGGTGTAAAGTGGCCCAGTGGAAAAGGGCCTGGGTGCTAGACAGTGGCTGAACATGAGCCAGCTGTGCCCAGGTGGCCAAGGAGGACAAGGGCATCCTGGCCTGGATCAGGAATAGTGTGGGCAGCAGGAGCAGGGCAGGGATTGGACCTCTGACCTCAGCATTGGCAAGGCCACACCTTGAGAGCTGTGTTCATTTTGGGGCCCCCCAACAACAAGTTGACATTGATGTGTTGGACTGTGTCTAGAGAAGGGCAACAGAGCTGGGGAAGGGTCTGGAGCACAAGGCTGAAGAGGAGCAGCTGAGAGAGCTTGGAGTGTAGAAAAGGAAGCTCAGGGGGAACCTTATCACTCTACAACTGACAGGAGGTTGTAATGATGTGAGTGTCAGTCTCTTCTTCCATGTAACAAGGAATAAGAGAAGAAGAAACGGTTCAAGTTGCCCCAGGGTGAATTTAGATTGGATGCTAAGAAAAACTTCCTTCACCAAAAGGGTTATCAAACATTGGAACAGGCTGCTCAGGAGAGGTGGTGGAGATATTTTAAATATCTCCACTAATATTGGAGATATTTTAAAGGCATGTAAACCTGGTGCATATGGACATGGTTCTATGCTGGAATTAGCAGAGGGCTCCCATGTTTGCAACACAAAAAAGTACACAACACTTGAATATAAGCTCTGTTGACAAGATTTCATCATGCTAGAATTAGCAGAATTTCCAGAGCAGATAAAAACAATGAAGCTTGACAACTTTTTTTATTTATTCTGAGTTTGCATCCTTAGGAAACGAAGCCTAACAATATTTATGTCGCTATTTCATATTCTGTGTTCAGAGTCGAGAACCCAGGTTTCCCTGGCAACCTCCATTGTTTTGCCTCCACAGGTTGCTGTAGTCTACCCTCACCTTGGCACCTGGGATACAGCACAGCCAGTAGGGCTGGGACAGAGCAACACTGCCTTGTGCTGCTATGCCACAGCCCTGACCTTCAGCAGGCTGCACGGCCCAGGACCAAAGCACCAGGGCTCTGAAGCCAGACCTTGCCTTCTTGGTGGAAGCCCAATTAATTTTCACAGATCCTTCCCACAGCTTCAGGTTGTCAAACCACACAGCACCAGCCTGGGTTAAACTGCATCCAAAGAGACAGCAGCTACAGGCCAGCTCTCTGATACAGCTGGCAGTCCATGCAAATGAACCAACACGCAAGAGCTGAAGGGAGGGAATTTGAGAGAGTGACAGACAGACACAGGGTGAAGTCTGATTCCAGAGGAATTGCCATAATGTGTCTGAGCAGGTGGCAACAATGAGAAAAACCTATAAGAAGGATATGAATTTAATTTCTATCTCAAGTTGTTCATAGTAGCTGAGGCACAGGCCCTTTCACAGTTGAACTGGCATTTGGTTTGATCAGTATTGACAGCTTGCTTACTGGGAAGATCTTAAAAACTAGAAGTGCTCCCCAAGTAGCTTAAGCACCTTCCTTCCAACATAGGGAAAATACAGTGAGGGGGAGGCTAGCTCCTTACACTCTGCTGCTGCAAGAGGAAAAGAAAACCTTTTACTTTCTGGTTTTGCATTGAATTTAGAAAATTTGACTTGCTAATTTTTTATACATTGGCATTCTTTCATCTTCTTGAGAGATAAATATTTTTAATCAGGCAATTCCCTTCAGGATAACAGTGATTCAAATTATACTGATGAATGATATCAATCAGTTATTAGGCATGAAAAATGTGTATGGCAAACCCTAACAATGTTTATCCTAACAAAGTGCAAAGCTTTTTTCTCCTCCTTAAAAAAACCCAAACCTCTAATAGTTTTTTCTACACTCAAGAGGGCTTTTTCTCTTCAAATGTTAAGAGTAAAACCAGCAGCTAACTAGTGAGTCCTGTTTGCAGTAGAAGATTATTAAATGTTCTAATTAATCTAATTAATGGAAGATACCATGCCATATCCCTGCGGATATACAGAAGATATTTTCAAAGGCTACTTTTTAAAATGGAAAATTAACATTAAATGACACTGCTGACTTTAAAAGCCCTAGACATGGTTGTCTTTTCTTCCTCATTATTTTGTCAGATATCTATCTTGACACAGACAGCATCTGACTTTTCAAGATTTTAAATGATCAGAACATCAGGGCCAGTCCCAAGGGAGTTCAAGCACAGAGCTCTACCTCTCTCTGTCCCTCGTGCTAGGAGTCAGACTGTGACCCCTCCTGCAGAGGAGGTGGCTTTGCTAAAACAGGACATCTATCAAACCTGCTCACCTTCAGCTTCTTCACCCAGTAAGGGAATGCCTGGACTACACCATGACTGGCAAAGACAATGCCATGCCAATGGCTGCACCAGGGCATCACAGCTATACCTGACCATTCCACAAACCAGCGAGGAATCTGTGGTGGGCTGCTGCAGAAAATGCTGGAATGAGGGGACAGCAATTTCAGGCAAAGCCTAGGGTGGGTATAACCACAAGCCTTGCTCAGAGAGACCCATATGCAAGCAGAAATAATAGCTTTCTAACCTGAGCACAGGCCTTGTTTGCCTCTAACGTGCTCCTGTGGAGATACACGGGAATGGGCAGCCCTCAGCACATCTCAGTGGCTGCTGAACAAACTTAGCTGATGGGATTTGTAATGGAGGAAGCTCCCATATAGTCCACATGTAATCTAAGGTGGTGTCTCACAGAATCTTGGCTTTCCTCTAGATTAAGCAGCACACCTAACACAACATTCCTCTACCTGACAGAAGAAAAAAAAATGAACGTTTGCTTACTTTCCAGAAATTCCAACAAAATGTCCAAAGAACACAATGCTGACAAACCTCATCATGGACAGGATGTGCACAGTATGATCAGCTTAAAGGGATTCCTTTGATGGAGACAGTCAAAGTTCCCTGCATTAGAAGGGACTTAAACTTGCTCTCATTTTTCCCACTATGTCTCTGATATCAGAGGAGAGATGAGACTGCTACCTTTTCTATTTCCATTCTTTATGCAACCAAAGTCAGCCTCAATTCTCATTGTCTTACTGAGACTCCAAAAGAATCTGAAGACCTTCTGTGAACGAAAGGTCCACACTGCCTCCAGTTAGGAGGAAATTAAAAACCAAACAACACAACTCTAATTGGCCAAACCATTTGTTCTGAGGATAACACAAGGTCTGCAACACAGGGCTGGAAAAAATCCACTGCAAAATCAAGTACCAGACTTGTTTATTTCACTTGTTTGTGCTCGTTGTGACCTGCTTTCCTCACAGGACCAACATTAGGAGTCTGACCTAAGAAGTCACAGAAAACTTGTCCTTCCATCACTGCAGCCACAACTAAGACTGAAATGCTCAACAAAACACAGTTTGGATGCTGCCATTATTGCAAGCTCCCTCTCATGAGAAACAAAACTGAATGTTACATCTCCAGTATTCAAAGAAAGAAAGACATCTTAATTGGTGTTCACAAAAGGATCTCAGTGATAATGAAAACAGTAAAAATCTACAAAAGAAATGACATTCTGAAAATAAGTCAGGAAGCACACTCAATATCCAAGCAATTCTCTAGAGAAGGGCAATAGAGGACAAATAATGCTCATCAAGATTAAGTTACAGTAAAATTAATTCTTTTTGTAAACAGAGAACTCTTATCAGTAACAAGCAGTATAAACATCTAAAGCAAGAGAAGATGCAGCTGCAAATTATGGCATATTGTCATCTTTCCAGCTACCTTGTCATAATGGAACTAAGCATACTGTTTAGCTCCTGCTTGCAGAAGTAATTTTTACAAAACAATATTTGTTTTATGCATAATGCATCTGGTGCTGAAGACAGAAATGCAATATACAAAATATACACATGAAGCTGTTTTGCTTAAGTTCACACAGTCATTTGAAACATTGCACCTTCATAAAGAGACTTGGAAAAGTTTCCAAGTATGATTATCTATGCAAAAGATGAGTGTGTTAACAGGGCTTCCTCACAAGCCATGAATTAGAAGGTGCAGTTCTAAGGAATGCATTTGGCACAAAGAAGAACAAAACACAATTAACAAAAAAATTCTTGCTCTGAAACATTTTAACCTAGAAGAAGTGCAGAAATCCTGGGCACAGAGTTCATTTCCCAGCAGTGGGTAAATGCCTAATCCAAATTGATTCTGGCCAATATTTCATGCTTTAATCAACAAATATATGTTGCAGAGAGCTATCTGGGGAAATTAAAAAAAAAAAAAAAAGGCAGAACATAACAAAACATGGGTCCTGATCTGATGCCATGAAGGATATTCATTAATGCCACAACAGATGGTTAATCTGCAGACTTAAAATATGTCAACTTCATTTAATTAAAAGTCAACATTATTATAATATTGCCATCATGAAATCAGGTTCTGACAGTGTGCCAAATTTTATTGCTTTACTTTCAAACAGAAACTTTTTGATGAGGAGCAACACATTGACCACTTCTGTGAACATTCAGACATCTCAGTAAACACGGAGCAACTTCTCCTGCGGGTTCCCTCCTGCAGTGGCTCTGCCGTGCACAGCAGGATTTTTGATCCCTCTACTCACACATCGAGCAGTATTTCAGGCTGCAGCAGGTTCTGGAGCCAATACAGATACACTGCTGCTGGGAAGGAAGCTAACTGGTGTTGTGTTAGATCGAACGGCTCATCCATCACCCTGTAATTTGCAGTGTAAATACACAGCAGTGAGCCTAACTCTAGGTGAGGTGTGACTCAATGAAGGGGTATCAATACCTGGCTTAAGTTATTTGTAAGAAACTCAACACAAAGAAGCACCTGACATCAAGTAATACTCATTATTTACCATCACCTGCCACCAAACTAAACTGGCATTGAGGCACGAGGGGTAGCTACTAGAGCTGGCTGCCAGCACAAATCAAAGCAGTCACTACAAAACACCAGACCATCAAAGCTGTCCTGATCTCAGGTCTGTTACAGGACTCTAATTTTGCCTGAGGCTTCTCAGATATTTCATTAGGGAACAGCTCAATTCATCCCTTAATGTTTCTGAATTTAAAATCCCAAATGGCAGGGACTATACACCACTGAGACACTTCAGCTTGAGCTGCACCGCACTATTTTGCAGGAGTTATGTCTCAAAAACCTCTTCTCCCACCACAGAAGACTCCAGATCTTAATGGAAGAAGAGCATGAACTGCAGGGCCCAGCAGAGAGCAAGCATTTGACACCACTGGTACCAGAGCAGAAAGGAATCAACTCTTGATGTGCAAACCCTGGTGGCAGCTGGTTAGGGGTTGCAAACACTCCTATAAAACTGCCAAGGAAAGAGACAAGCAAAGTCCCATCTGGCTACAGACTGCTATGCTCTGAGTTTTGGTGCTGACCCAGTTCTGCTAATAAGATGAAATATCATCTTACTGGCCTGGATTAATTTGTCCCAAGAATAAGGAAATAAATGCAATGCTTTTGTCTGGACAAAAAAGAAAGCTTTTTTCCTGTCTTTAACTAACACTCAATAGTTCTGAAGTATAAAGCCTCATATGTCACTGACCCACAGATATGAAGTGTAAGTAACAGCACCACCAAGACACACTGGCTCAGGCGCCAGGGTATGAGAGCTTATTTTCACGTTGCAAGAAAACACCTATGGGCAGTGTTTTAAAACCTTTACAAGAGTGTGGTCTGCAGAAAGATTGTGGAAAAAAAAAAATGTGACTGCTGTTTTTCTGTATGTTCCCAGACATCAAATAGGGAGCTAAACTCCTGACAGTTGCATCTGCATAATGACCCAGCAGCCATCTAACCCTTCCCAGCCACTTTGGACAGTTCCGCAGCTGCCGCAGCTCTGAGCAGCAGGGCTGGACCAGAGGTCAGAGAGGACCACAGAGTCAATCACACAGATGCCAGGCCTGGAAGCAAGCAGCCAAAGGTTGTTTTGCAGTTCCTAAGCACACCTCTTATTTGAATGCAGCGCCTGAATTCAGCAGAATTCCACAGAGCAGGTAAAGGCACGGCAACAAATTCATTGCCACTCTAGTGGGAAGGTGCACAATGACAATGAATAATACAGCATTTATGTGTGCCTCAAAGTATTAAAGAATGCTAAGCAGAGCTTGCTAAGTGCTACCAGAGCTTGGTAGATCTTAACTTCTTCTTGACACTTTAATACCTGCCTTTTCCTCCAGAGTTTTGGACCTGTGGACTTGGATGCTCAGAACAGTGACAGACACATTCGTAGAAATATCAATATGAAACATGCAGTGCATTCTTGAAAGCTGAAGGTAGAAATGGGCTGCAGGATTGTCTTAGCAGTTTGCAGTGATCTTGTTTTAATTAGAGACTAGATCAATCACTCCAGATGCTTATCACAAATCTGGACACCAAAAGAAATATGAGTTAAATACAAAGGTATTATTTAGAAGGCAAGTGGTGGCAAATGCTGGTATTGCAAACCAAGTGGGAAGGCAGAAGCTTCAGGGAGCTGATGCATTCCTGACTCCTATCTCCCATATGCAATCTTGGTTGAGTTTGCTGTTAACAGCTGTAGAAAAATGGCTGTGCAAAAGCCATGCTTCTTGGGTAGCCACATCCTAATCCACTTAAAGCTGCAGTATGATATAGAAATTTCTGCCATTATCAGTGGACACAAAACCAGCACTGGAAACCCAGTGTACAGACCCATAGACAAAACAAAGGCCTAAACTAACACAAATCCAGCAACCCCATCCTGAGTTCTCTGAAGTACTGTACAAGAGTGGAATTCAGTGGGATTGAACTGTGACAGAAACATACTTTCTGGTAAAAAAAAATATGCAGTGAACCCCTAATCTCTCTATTGTAGATTGTGTGCTAATTAGCACAGAATGTTAGTGAATGTGATGTCTTGCTAGGTATAGAGAGGTAATTGTTCCTCACATTCAAAGCAGTAAACCCGACATGAACAGTAATTAAGAGTAATACTGCTGTTTGCTCAAACAAATTCTCATTTCATAGTTGAATTTTGAAGACTTTGATGTACTTCAGTGTAAGAAATCATCAGCCATTTTTAACATTTGTTTTGTCAACATAATGAAAAAAGGTCATTTTCATATAGGCAACAGACATTTGCACCAAACCCTCACTGAGATCAACTATCTTAGTAACTAACTTAATAAATATCTGTTGGGTTTACATAATGTCCTGATCCACAAACACTTTTTCAAAGCCAAGAATGAGAATCCAAGGACACCTCAAGCAATCTGGTTTTAAGATCCCAGAGTATCCCAGAGTACTTCAAGAAAGCAGAATCAAATTACAGGGAAATATGAAATGCTTACAACATGATCCAAAGGTTACCGGGATCAAAGGAGAGACTAATTATGAGTTCACCAAACTTGGTGACTTGACCACAGTCATTTAGAAAAGGACACCAAGAACACATTCAATGAACTCCTAATGAATATATCCTAATAGTTGAAATATTCAGTACTTCACAGTGGTAATGCACTGTCACTCTCCTTAAAGGTAGAATACTAAAAGCTCACAACTCAAACTCCAAGTATGATAAAAAGAGATCACATTCGAAGATAAGAAATATGCTTATTACCGGGTATTTTTAGATAACACAAACTTCAGTTTCTAGTTCAAGTCACTTATTCTAATGCTAACTAAAAATAGCAGACTTGCCAATTCCTCTGCTAGCCTGATATGTAGTCTAGACATGGTTAGATAATAGAATCACCTTTGACAGCCCCCTCTGAGGTATTAAACATTTGTTAATGGTGTAATAAATTCCGGTCAAATAGTGCTTTATGACAGTCATGTCAGTTAATAAATTCCAAGATGTTTATAACTACAAAGACCAGATTTGTCCTCAGACACCTGAATTAACATAAATTATGAACATGCAGACGTTACTGACATGTGGAACAGAAACATACTGCAAAATTCTCTTCATGCTTCCACAAACACAGGCAAGTAACAGTTAAATTTGTTATGACAGACTGTATAACAAGAAAGTAAACATCAAGACATTTTTGCCCTCCCAAAAATCTTCAGTCTTGCAAAAGCATATTTTAAATTTTCCTATTACTCAGCATTCTGTAGTCCTGAAATGCAAATACTTTGGAGGAGAGGCAATTCTCCACAGGACTTAGAACCACAAGTCCACCACACGTTTCCCTTCATCTTGAAGTATTTCCTGAAAGTCTCTATTCTTCAAAATCCATACATCCTTGCTTTTCTAGAATACTTACTTTCTCATACAACACCCAGTATCTCTGAATAACACGTATGCTTTTACAAAGTGAAGATACAGCACATTTTCTTACAAGTACACCAATCCAAGCACTACAGAAATTTTGCATATTACTGAAAAAAAATTAAAGAATGTATGCTATTTCCAGGATATGTACTTATCTAAGCCTTGTCCTTCAGCTTTCATATATAATTTCAAGCCATCACTGACTGGCAGAAGATTTAACAACAAGGAAGGTATAATGCCTCTATGTGACTCAGCAGCATCCTAATACAGCAATGTCTAAATATGCTGGCCCTAAATGTGCAAAGAGCATCTGTATTAGTTGATAAGAGATCTATACAATTTTCAGGTCACAGATCATTCTGCCTCAATGTTTCAGTTTGTTGCTGTAAATCCTGACAGCTTCAGCAATCACAAATGCTTTCCTGCTCATACAATAAAAAGTTTAGTATTGCCAAACACATACATTCACTCCCCAACATAGAGCATAAAAAACAGATTTTACAGTATGGCTAAAACCGATGAGAATATGGGCCTCCATTTAAGAAGGATAAATTAGTTCTCTGTTGATTACTTAGAGAAATATATTTGGTGTCCAGCTTCTGCTACTACTGCAGAGCATCTGGGTTTCCCCTACCTCTCTTTTTCATAGTCAAAAGAAGGATGAAAATTCCTTTCTGTTTAATGACTCTGCAGAAAGGAGAACAATGCTGCTGTTCTCGATGGGGAAGAAGGAAATCCAATTTATTGATACTAACCTGACAAAAGCTTTGATTAGGACTGTTCTCATCTACTCCAGAAGGGCAAGGCAGGGAAATTAATCCACTGGCACTTTAACTGAGAAAAGCAGTCGTAAGTGATTTCCTATACAATATTTTGTTAATTTTTGTACCTGAATACTAATCAAGAGATCTGATCACAGCACTTTCTGTTTAGAGGGTCAAGAGCAACTGACTTAATACAGGATCTGTGATGGACAGCTTGATCTTCAATGTGATAAAAGTTGACTCATCAAACACAGACAGGTCAGAGATGTCTTACCCTTTTCAGAGAAGCTCTCTCAAAATGTCTGTGAATGCTTCAGGATCCAAAACACCAGCTTGCAAACTGGTTCACAATTTAAAGGCTTGTTGTTGAAAAGAGATGGCCCACAGGTGGCACCTTTCTCAAACTATCACTCCACAGTTAACAATATTCCTTTCCCTTTTCCACATTTCATTACTTCTTTGTCCGAGAGTAGCAGCACCAATCAAAGCATTTGGGGAGTGACTCCACCTCGCTGGAAGTCTGTAAGATGGTGACTCCATATAAAGAGGGGCAACGTGCAGTTTCACAAAGTCTGGCACCTGCAGCCATGCTACAAACTTCAGTAGTGTCAGTGCCAGAAGAAAAACTTGGCCTGTGGTTCAGTGTCAAGCTGGCCACAGCTTCTAACAGCCAGGAATTGCATCCAAAATCCTGTATTGCAATTCATCAGAAACAGTCAGGAAAGGAGCTCCATATACCTGAAGTTACAGTGAGCCTATCACCCTGGGATCACTCCAAGGTGGTTCCACACACCTGAATTTTTCCAAGCAGGCCATCAGACACCACAAATAGAGAATTCCTACTTTTTGGGTGCTAGCATGTAACAGAAATCCTGAGCCTCTGGGGCATGATCACATTTGACAGGCGAAGACTTACCTGCACTGGAAAGCTGCTAGCCCACATTTGCATAGAAAGGAGACGGCAGCAGGAATGCTGCAAGCCTGGAGATGTACATCATCAAGGTGGAATAATTCAGGGCAACCTGCTCTGACCATAATACGAAGAAAACACTGTAAGTGCCTCCCCCTGCTGTGATCAAGCCTGCTTAGAGCCTTATCCAGACACTGTACCAACAGAGCAGGTTTTGACCTCGCTGTGAAGATAACACCTCCCTCCTGCTTCCCCTGAACGTTTTCTTTGTGGAAGCAAAAAGGCAGTTTTCCCCTTTACACAGTGTCCTGCTGTGTGGTACCCTGAGGTCAGCGTGCCAGCATGCTCTGGATGGAAATGGCCTGATTTCTCCTGCCACCTCTCTCCTCTCCCCCCGTCACGCTTCAGAAGTTTCAATAATAATAACGACACTAAAATAGAGAGTAAAATATCTTTCAGGAGACAGCTGAAACACATTCTAAATACTTATATCTAGGGAGGCTGAGGGGAGGCCTTATTGCTTTCTGCAACTACCTGAACAGAGGGCTGGAGTGAGGTGGGGCTGATCTCCTCTTCCATGTAACAAGCAACAGGATGACAAGAAATGGCCTCGAGTTTCCCCGGGGGAGGCTTAGATTGGGTAGTAGGAAAAATTTCTTCACTTAAAAGAAGCCATCAAGCACTAAATAGGCTGCCCAGAGAAGTGGTAAAGTTACCATCCCTGGAGGTATTTAGAAGACGTGTATATGTGGCACCTGGGGACACAGTTCAATGGTGAGCTTGGCAGAGCTGGGTTAATATTTGGGGTCAAGGATCTAAAGGGTCTTTTCCAAGCCAAATAAGACTAACATCCCCAATTCAGTACTACTCCTGAGGTTAAAAAATACATGAATATATAACGTAGGTAACACTTTCAGGGCTTTTCCGCATAGGACAACTTTGTATATAAATAGGTGTACTTAATAGGGACATTAGTGTGTAAAACATTATCTCCTCATAACTCCTTTTTTCTTCTAAGGATTCTTAGAACGACTCTTTCCAATTCTTAAGAATTGGAAAATATCTCCACAGCAAGGTAAAAAACTCAAGAGTATCTACACTGAACACAACCACAGGCTAACTAGTGCCCCTAATCTGCCTGGCTGTAGTTGTCCTTCACCAGCTAGAGAGAAGAGCAAGAAAAAGGACTCGTCCAAATGCACCAGAAAGCAGGAAAAGCTACCACACTTCCATTTCCAAAAGAAAAAAATGTGACGGGATGAATATATGGAAAATAAACAGTTTTCAACAGATTATCAGACTGTGGAGAGTTTCAGATAAGATACTTATAAAGACTAGTTGATATTTAGTAAGAATTCCATGTGATTTTGAAATAAACTGATTAGTATTTTCACTACCAATGTCAGTCAAAAGTATTTCAGTAATTAGGGTCAATATTTTCTGCTAATCTGTTTATCAGATGAAGATGGAGGACAAGTTGCTGAAAACAGAAGAACCAAGGCCATACTAAAGTACAAATACTCCTGCTGAAAATGTATTGGGTACAGCATCTTGCAACTGAATTGCTTAGAGAGGAACAAAACAGCAGCTCAATCAGTTTTATTTTCTCATCCAGGTTCTTAGTTCACTTCCAAAGTACATCCAGTCATGTGCCAACACCAAGCCAGGCACTTCACTAAATGATGCCAAGTTCCTAAAGGCACTATCTGAAAAGTGCATCACTTTGGTTGGTTTTCAAGAGAAAAACAGTGAAATTAAGAGAATGCTTTTTGATTTGCAACACAGTACCCTATTCTGGCATGCTGCCCTTGTTGCCACTGGCATGTGTGAAGTGCTTTTTCTCTCTCTGGAGACCTAATGCACACAGGAAGGGGAAGGTAAGAGTAATACAGCAAAGACTTCCTAGCACATATGCCTAGGAACTCTTGATGAAAGACAGCCAGGTTTTCTTTATTGTGTCCATACCTTTGTGATCAGTTCCAAGCTTTTCATTTTTGTCTGAGAACCAACATCAGAAATAAGATTTCACCCTCCCCAAGGTAATTTCTAGAAGTGGTTTCATTTAATTAATTGCAATAATCGAGAGACAGATCCCATTTTTAATAAAGTGCTGAGTCATGCTAAATCAATAATGATTTTCTATACCAAAACTAATATCTGCATGCATCTGATTAGTGCGGATCTTTAAACTCTATCAAACAAAATTGTGGCATGTAGCCCCAATTTTTGTTCTTAAGTTTGTTCTTTGTCTGCCAGTTCACTAACAAACAAAACCCAGACTTACCTTTTTTTTTTCTCTTGCAGCATCAGACATTTCCATAAGAAGTATTATGAAACATACCTGGAGTCTTTACAATTACACTGAGCTGTTTTATGTTTCTAAATCAAACTAAGGAAACTCATTAGAGCTTTTCAAAGAGCCTGAGAACAGTTCTTCAAAGAAACATCACTAAATTCTAAATATACATGTGCTTACTTCAAAAGTTCTCAGTTGAACAGAAACTGGATCTTGAGAAATACTTCAGGATCTAAGCAATGTCAAGGAAAGACAAGACACACAAGAAAAAGCAGAGAGGAGCTTTTTCTAAGAAGTGATAGAGAGCAAGACTGAACCGTGCAAAATTTTCAGAATAAGGACAAACACCCAGGGAAAAGATAACTGCTCTCCCAAAGGTGAGATAAAGGCTAAGATCACCTCCTAGGACTTGTGCATCCTAGGTTCAGATGTTTGGTTTTCATTAAAATGTAGTGATGTAAAAATGAGAGGCCTCCTGTGATAGATTTGCTACTTTCCTATCAAGTTCAGTTGCACCTATCTGTTCAGTCCTGATATGGAATTGCATCTTCATTAGCATCACACATAAGAACTATTCCTAAATAGACAGTCTAAGGCATTAGGGTTTGAGAGGGTTTTTGCAGTTATTGTTTTTATTGTAGGATTTTTTTTTTTTTTTGCTTTTGTACACTGATTTTCTCAATCATACTCAAAAATTCGATTTCTTTTCGTCCATTTTCAAATTAAACTAATACAGCCTCAGTGACATTCCCCCTTTGCAGCAGCAGCTTGTGCACTGCAGTAAGAGCCATTCACAGCCTCTGGCTCTTTCCAGGCTTAGGTTTCCAAACCATTACTCCTTGTAGTGCTCCTCATAAAGCAAATCCTGAAGTGAAACTGTACTTCCTAATAGAGACTTCAAGCCATGTTAGAACAACTTAATGATAGCCACCCACTTACAAAAATAAAAAGAAGAAAAAGGGCGGACACTTTTCACATGTCTCTTCACAGCTGCAGTAAAGACCTGCTAATCACAGAATGGACCAGCACCCTGTCCAGCTGAATGTCAAATGTGTCCAATGTTGGAGAATCCCTCACTTCTCTGGGGAGATTATTCCAATGGTTGATTGCTCTAATTGTGAAAAATTTTCCTCTTGTGCTCAATTGAAATCTCCCTAGGAGTAAGCTGTCTGCATTGCATCTCATCTTTTCCATCTACTCCTTGTAAGAAAGGAGTCTCCAACTCCTTAGTAGCCATCCTTAAAATACTGAAACATGGTTCTCCCCTTGCATCTCCCCTGAATCTTCTTCTATCAAAGCTGAACTAATCAAGCTCTTTCAGTCTTTCTTCATATGGCAAGCTTCCTAGTCCTTTGATCATCTCTGTGTCCCTTCTCTGGACCCTCTCCAACCTGAGTACAACTTTTCTTGCATAGCAGGGACCAAAACTGAACACAGTATCCAAGGCATGACAAGCTGAGTGGAGTGGGACAATAATGATTTAACAGCTGGTGATGCCCTTGTTGAGGTCACCAGCACTCTGTTGGCTTTCTTGGCTGCAGCAGCACACTGTCCACTCATATTGAGCTCATCATCCACCAGGACCACCAGGTCCCTTTCCACAGCGTTGCTCCCCAGCAGAATAGATTCCTGTTTTCCTGGATTATGTTTTCCCAGGTACAAGACCACATGTACTTGTCAGACTTCTTGTTAGCCCCTCTTTTAGCCTATCCAGGTCTTCCTACTCTCCCTTCTAAAGTGTCCACTTTCTCCCTCAGCTCTCCACCGTCAGCAAATTCTGCCAGGGTACACTTGATCACATCTTAAGGCTCACTTGGGAAGATATTAAACAATGCTGGGCCCAATATCAACCCCTGTGAGACTACACCTGTGACAGGTTGCCTGTTTGACGAGCTATTCACCACCACCCTCTGGGTGCTGCCTTTCAGTCAGCTCCCCACTCACCACAGGGATCACTTGTCCATTGGCTTCTCCAGAACAGGGTTTTGGGGAGCCATATCAAAAGCCCTGGAGAAATCCAGGTAGACAATGTCCCCCACTCACCACACCAACCAATCAAGCTGTTTTGTCATAAAGGGCGACCACGTCTGTCAAGCACAATTTGCCCTTGGTGAGTCCATGCTGGCTCTTCCCAATCACGTGCTTCATCTGACTTGTGATGGCACCCAGGAGGGCGTGTTCCATAATTTTCCTGGGGACTGAAGTGCCTAAAACTGTCCGAATCCCTTAATCCCTTCCTGCAGATGGGGGTGATATTAGCCTTCTTCCCATCTTCTGGGACATCTCCCAGTACCCACAACTACTCAGAGATTATGGAGAGTTCCCAATGCTCAGGCAGCTCTCGTAACACTCTCAGGGGGACAGTATCAGGGCTCATTAATCACTGGAGGTTAAGCTGCTGTCACAGATCACATACAAACTCTTTCCTCCTGGGTTCATGTGTGCATCAGCCTGGGGTTTTGTTCCCAAGGCCTGGGGCCCAACAGTGCTGGTAAACACAGAGCTGGAGAAAGTGTTGAGAACCTTTGCCTTTTCAGTCTCATTGGTGACTAATTCCCTTTTGCTGTTTAACACCAGGCCAGTATTTCCCTCCTCTTTCTGCTTAGTGTTTACATATCTGAAGTACTCTTCAGTGTGGTTTTTGACATCTCTGGCCAATTTCAATTTGAACTGAGGGTCTGGTTTTCTAACTGCATCTCTGCATGCCCTGGGAGTGGCCTTGTAGTTCTCAAGGAGTATTGTCTCTTTTCCATCTCTGGTATACCTCCCTTGGTTTTGAGCACACTTGGAAGGTCACAGTGAAGCCAAGGGGGTCTCCTGCTCGTCCTGATTCCCTGCCTTTATAAAGGCGATGAAATGTTTTTGTGCTTCCAGGGGAGTATTTTTGGAAAAATTCCCAACACTCACTAGCTCCTTTATCCTCCATGGAAGCTTCCCATAGAATCCCTCCTGGCTGAGCTTCCAAATATCTAAAACCTATTTCTAAGCACTAGCCTTCAGTATGCTCAGCAGGATCCCAAGCACCACAATATTGTGATCACTGCAGCCAAGGCTATCATTAACTGAGATATTACAAAGCAGTTTTTCTTGGTTTGTGACTAACATCTCCAGCAGTGCCTCGTTTCTGCTTGGCACATCTAACATTTGTGTGAGAAAACAGCCTTCTATGCATTCCAGAAACTTGATAGATGATGTGTGAGCTGCTTCACTGTTCTTCAGGCAAATGTCTTGGGGGGGTTAAGTCACCCCTAAGAACCAGGTTGTGTTGACACAAAGCTTGCCTAAGTGATCCAAACATTACTTTGTTGATTTTATTGTCTTGATTTGGAAGTCAGAGGCAGAAGCATACTGTAAGATTCCCCTTGGATACAACTCCTCTGATCTTGACCCAGAGGCACTCCATAGGGCTGGAATTGCCATGGCTCACTTCCATACATTCAAGATTCTCCTTTAACAAAGAGCACAACAAAAACTTCTCCTCTTTCTTTCTGCCTTTCTTTGCAATATAGCTTGTATCCATCCATTGTGGTCCTCCAGTCACATCTGTGCTTCATTTATTTCTATGAGATCCTAACTTCTGCTAAAGAACCTGTGTCACACATCCACATTGCAAGCACAACAGCAACCAGACTGTTTAGCTGACTCTTCAGTGAGGGCATCAGTTTCAAGGACTTTGATCAAATCCTGATGGGAAGGAAAATACCTGCACAACAAGCTGTTCCAACTTATAAAGGTGAAAGGGGTCAAATTTCGTCTTAACAACAGAGTAGAAGGAAAAAAAAAAACCCCAAACCCAAAAGGCCCAGTTGCAATGCTGTTTTTGTTACCTAGGAAAGTGGACAAATTTCAAAATTTCCATATATGCAAATCAGGAGACTACATCAAAGTCTGAGGCTGAATTTGAGCTGACAATTAATCACCTATTATTTCATCCCATCTTTTGCAAACAGCTCAATATATCATATTATTCTGCTGTACAAAAAATGTACCTGCCATGAATTTTCACATCCAGTATATTGGAAATTGAGTAACTTCTCATACGAGAAAGAAGGCACATGCATGAATATAGCTGCAAGTACTTAATCTCAATTAGCTTTATACAACACATAGTTTACATAATTTTCTTCCTCCCACATTCATTATCACTGATTCCTTTCCTTTACACTTTATTTTGCCTGATTTTTCATCCAACATTTTTACCAATCTCTACAGTAGGGACTATAACATATTTTGAAATACATATACCAGAGAATACAAAATCTTAACCACGCTTAAACAAGTATAGATGGTGCCTGCCAAAGATTTACTGACCTACCAGAAGGCACACATAATATAAGTGATATAGAAGTGGAGGCCTGGTGGTCCTCCCCATCTGGCCCAGCTGTCAAGCTCACCACACATTCACACAGGTTCTGTTCAAAAGCAATTTCAGGGGCATGAGCCTAGAGGCCAAATCCATCTTGTACTTGCCTGAATAAACTTTTCCTGGTTTTGTGACCTCCAGTCATTGGGATTAACCTATAGTTTCAAAGATGGGACTTTGTCCAAACCCAAAGAATGTCAAAGAGGGTCCTTCCAGGCCCAACACAGGTATTTTCTGAGTCCCAGAAGCAGTAAGCATGGTGTAAATATTAACAGCACAGGCTCCAAAAGGCAACATCAATTTTGATACCCATTTCAGAGGTGCATGTTAAAATCCCATAGGTGCTATTGCAATCCAAGAAATTCAAGAAGGGCATAACCTCTTCTCTTGTTACTGTTATTAATGATTGATCACCCAAAGCACATTGCAGTGAATAGAACAATCACTTGAGCAGGTTTTCATGCATATGTATTCACGTATTTAAAATGTCTCCAGACCTACCACTGTCAAATTATAATATGCTATACTAGAAAATCAAATAATTCAAATACTGGCATAGACAATGCAGTTAAACCTTCCACTAAATATCTATTGTTGATCATGAGTACAGGGCTTCTTACTGTAGCTTTTTAAATATCTTTTAACCTGAAACCCAGGCTCAGCTACAGTGTAGCTAAAACTTGCATTTCTGGCTCCAACTGTGTTCATGCAACTATTTTACATATACACAAAATGCAAAAACAAATTGGTATTTTTGTTTAAGTAAGTTACTCTACTAATTTCACTTTTTGACTATGGCCAGCTGGGAAGTGCTGAATTCAGTCCAAACTCTGCTGTTAATGATCACTCAGAGGCCATGGTACTTTCCATGATGCTCTCAGCAATTATGTGTCTGGTCTCAAATAGCAATATATAAAAATAACAGTCTCGGGGCCTTGCCCAGATTCTGGCTGGAAACTTTTGCTGTTAAAAGATTTCCCATTAGTGAAAGATTTGGCCAGGCAGGAAGATGACTCACTAATGCCACCCTCACCAGAGCCCAAATCAGAAAGATGACTGCATGCTAGGTGCACAAGAATACCTAAGTCTGAACTCACCTGAGCTAGCAAGCTGCCAAAAAGTAAACAGCAGCACCTTTATTCAGCCTTGACAAGAGCAGAGACATCTGTGTCCAAGCACATGGTCCTGTAATGCAGCAGAGACCAGCAAGACGAATCTTTCCTGATGGACAAGAACTAAGCAAATACTCCTCCACAGCACCAGGAATAAAAAGAAGCTGACCAGAGCAGGTGTTCCTCTGCTATGTCACAACATTAGCAAACTATCAAAAGGTGAGCTTTACTTATTAGCTCTTGCAATTAGAAGACTCAGAAACAACCTGGTGGCTCTTGGCCCATGACAAAGAACATACATTAAAGAACGCAAATTGGCAGATAAGGACCTTGGAAAGTAGGAGAATGCCAGCTCAAACGCAGCTGCATGCATCTCCTTGTTCCCCCATGAGGTTTCCCACCCACAACCCCCTGCCCCAAAGCATTTTTTTAATATCTTCATCATCGTGAGTGGTCACTTGATATACAGGTACTAAATGCAACCTATTCTCAAGTACAGTTATGTCAATCACATTGTAAAAATAAAGCTACAACCTTAATATCTGTGTCATCCCCCTGTGTGTGTCTAAACTAATCCATGGTCATTTCCATCAGGAAGTCTCTGTGTCTTTAAATTAGCATTGAGAATCTCAGCCTCTCACATGCACTTAACTTTGCCTTGTAAAAACCTCCTTAGAAATGTTTGAGGGAATCTCCCCTCACCTACTTGCATACTTAAAGGATTTCTGCAGCAAGTTTATTACCTGGGAGGTCCTCTATCACTCTACCAAGTCTGTAACCAGCTATAAATACACGTAAACACACACACACATATCAACTACTGCAAAAATCACCTTAACCACTTCATCTTTTAAAATGAACTAATTTCTTTTGGTGAAGGAGACTGTATGAATCACTGCTGTAAGCCCATTGACAGAATGCTTAGCTGACACTTACTCAATTGAATAAAAACACAGAAACCAATAGAAGTCAAAAGTAGAATAATAAAGAACATAATTGTTTCAGGTTCTTTTTTCTTAGTCCTCCTAAACCATAGCAGCACAAAGGTTTCTGTTGCTCCAAATTGTATAGCAAATTATCAGATCCATCTGAGCCCCTTTTAAGCTGTGCATTGTTATACTTCACAGACTGATGAAGCTGCAAACAAACAGCCACAAATCTTTATATTAAGTTACTACAGTCATTTCATTTTAAGTTGCTTATCAGTTCTAGCATGAGGTCTGAATTATCTAAGCGTTTTCCTATTCCTATAGGCACACTGTGCTCAGGACTCTCTTTGAAGGTTCCCAGATGAATGTTATGTGAAAGATGCAAGCATGCAAGAGGCCAATATATGGCCCAGAGTCTGCCCAAGCACTTCTAAATGCTCATGTTCTGGAGAAAAAAAAAAAGGCAGAAAGCTTAGCGACATCTATAATGCTTCTGGCAGAAGTGCTTCATTAAAAATAACCCACAAAACTGAAACAGGATCAATGATTTCTTACTGAAAAATAGGTCTTAAACATTAATTCTTCAGGCCCTTTACTGAAAACCTCGCCTTTAAAATTTCTGCACTGCACATAAATGAAGCCTGGCTTCTGTCATAAGTGTAAAACAAGGCAGGGTTACTTGAAAGTCCGGTATTCCAGCAGGATTTTTTGTTGGGGTTTTTTTGTTGTTTATTTTTAGGTCTATCAGTTTGCTTACTTCTTGTCTTCACTCTAAATATATGTCTTCTTCACTGGATTCCCACCACAACCACCACTTTTAACACTAATCAAGGAAAAGCCCTTTATTTTTGCATGTGACACATTCCTCTGCTTTGTTGCACTTTCTAGTTTTTCATATTAATTTGCAACCCCTTCAACAACTTGTGTTTTTAAAGTCCTCAGTACAACAGATCTGCATTCAGTCACTGAGTGAATTCTGCTAAGAGAAGCATAAATCCTGCTTTAAAGATGTCCTCCACACACAATGGATGCAGCACTAGACTAAAATTACAAAAGTCGAAGTAGCTTTGACATAGGACTCAAAAGAAGGAGCACCACTGCCCTACAGCATTTATTGCATTTGTTCAGTATCCTTCTCTCCATCTGCAGCTCTCACAGTCCCCCACTAGCTTTATAACCACATCTATTTCAAATATTTATCCTACGTTTTTCTTTCCTCACCTTGGTCTAGTCAATACTACTCTGAAAAGGCTTTCATATTATTTTTTGGGAAACAATGTTAGTTTCACCATGATTCAGTTTCAAAGCTGTTAGACAAATTTGAAAATGTTGTTAAACCTTTTTCAAAAGCAAAATGCAAAATCTGCTCCTAAACCTCTGTATTTTCCCTGAATGCCCAGTGATATTTCCCTATTTTATTCATTCTCCTCTGCTTTTCTTTCCAGTTCTACAAAGATCATGTGTAATTGCCTAGTTTCTACCTGATTTTTCTCTTTCTGAGCTGCACCAATAATTGATACTTTAAAGAAAATGCTGAATTTACAGACCAAACAAAATATTTCTGTTAGTGCTTAGAAGCCCAACCATCTGCTCATTTCAAATAATAGCATTCTTCATACTAATAAAATTAATTGTGTAAACTAATTTCAGCCTCTTAAAATGACAATCAGTCCCAGAGCGTTCACTTTGCATTGTTTACTCAGTTTTTTAATATACCATGCTGTAAATAAAATATTGGTTTCCATATAAATTGATGTTGGTCTTTAAAAAGATGTCATTATCTCCCTCTTTTGGCTGGATTATTCTTCTCAATAGATTTAATTTTTAAAAATGTCCTACAGATTTCAGCAGTGATTTCTTGAAAAGGTTTATTACTGCATAAGGTTTAATTTCAATGAGGACATCACACTAGAGATAAAGGAAAAGTGGCTGGGTGAAGAAGGACATGAAAGAATCTATTATCCAAAAACATAATAAGGGAGGATTGAACATACAGACTAGGCTATACATTTCAAAGCAGAAAATACGATTTCCATTGATACATATTTTTAAAGTATCTTTTTAGCTAAGGTGAATTTTCAGCAAAAACAAAACTGAAATCAAAATGCAAAGCAAAATCAAATGAGAGACAGTAAAATAAACCTAACAGAAAAACAATGCTTTTTCTGAGCATTTGCTGAAACCCTGAATTTAAGCTTTCATACTGAAGGTCAGGATAAAAAAAACAGGTTGAATTAACAGATGTTAAATAATTTTAGGATGAGCAATTATACAAGAAACACAATTTGAAATAACAAAATGCATCTCCCAGAAACCCTACACAATGTTGAATTGTTGAGGAAATACCAAATAATTTTATCCCATCTACAATTGCTCATGAAACAAGAGCAAAAGAAGTAAGAGACAGAACAAAATTCTTTAAGAGTGACCAGTAACAGTATGCTATGTCTTTGGAACTGTATTCTCAACATCAATTGACAAGCAGGTGAGTAAGAAGTGAGAATGCAACTAGATTTCAATAGTCCTGAATCACTCTTATGCCCTTTCAGGTCTTCCTACCTGTACACCACTGAGAAAGAGAAGAAAACAAAGCACATGATATGCTGTGCTGAAAAAGTGGTTTGGATTTTTGGTTTTGTTCAAGTCTGGAGGAGGAGTAGAGTTTAACGCTTTTTTTAAATTGGGTATTTTTCTGCCTCTTTTTCCTCCATTTTTTCCCCTCTCTCTTTCTAAGAGCCCTTGTTGGAATGGCCTTTCTGGGCAGGTGGGTGCATGGGGTGTTGCCAGCCCTTGTTTCTGTCAGTTTGTTTGGGCACATGCAAAGAGACTGCACCAGCAGTTCATGCACAGCTTAAAACTGTAAAGCTGTTATTTATGCATGGGAACACACACAAAACAGCAAGTTTAAGACTTGCTGGGCTATTCACTACCCTGATAAGAGAATCAAAGGATCTCTGCCAGCCAGGCAGACCCAAGGGGAGATGAGTCAGTCTCTGGAGCTCCCTGGAGCAGATACCCTGCGTGACCAAGCTGCCACCCCCTCCACCAGCTTTGCTGGCACCCTGACTGGTTCACAGTTATATCTGCTGACCTCCAACCAGCCTCTCCTGCTTTTTTAGTTTATTTTCTTAATACTTTCCCACACTGATTCTTCTCTCTGTTCTGTCCTCATCTCTACAATTCTGTCTCCACCTGTAATTTTACCCCTTTTTCTGATTATTTTACTTACAGGCTCTCTCACAGCTTTTTCTTAGATCTTAACAATTTTCTCAGACATCTGACCCCAAGTTATGGAGCTGGGCTGTGTTTGAGCAGGACCTTGGGTCCCTGGAAGACTCACAGCTGAATGGGGTAGTTTAGAAAGAAGTTCCAGGGCAGACACAGCCAGAGGGGTTTACAGTGTACAGAGAAATCAATACCACAGGAGTAAAATTGTCATTTTGGCACAAGTGTCTGCATCCAGGCCAAGCCAGAAATAAAAATATCTCAAGTGTTACACTGGAGGAAATCAAACAACACAACACACTACAAAACAAATGAAAAAACACACTCAGCATTTAAAATATCTAAACACCGCCTAGGCTCATATGTATTGCATATGTAGTTGAGCTTCAAATTCCAGCATTTAATAAGTTATGAAACTTACTTGCTCAAGCAATGTGCCCCAAAGGACTAATACTCTCCTCACCAGTCCTGGAAGACTTCTGCCTTTTGGCAATTTCACTACAATATCAGAGCTTACAATGTTATTTGTCACCTTACACTGATTGCTTATCACTGAAAAAAATCACCTCAGACATTTTCTAGTACTTAATAAACCCAGATGTTAACAAAAGAGTTAAATAGAAGGATTTTAGATAAGCATTTTTTGCCCTTCCTTATGATCCCATCCTTGGTTGAAAATTGGTTAAATCTTTGGAGCATCTGTTTGGATTTGTTAGAAATGATATTTCTCTTCTCTTGTGATTTAATCTTTGCTTTAATCTTAGTGTTCCACTGCCCTTTTGCCCCATAAACCCTTGTACCATTGCATAGCAAAGCTCTTGGGGTACCTCACATGCTGTGTGATAAATCCCAATTGTTAGTATGTAGACAAGATACTTTGGTTCCTCTTAGACAAAGCAAGTCTAATTCTGTGCTTTAATACATTCTTATATTTGGGGAGTTTTTGTTCATTTGGTTAGAACATGGTATTGATAATGCCATGGCTGTGGGTTTGATCCCTCTATGGGCCATTCACTTAAGAGCTGGACTCAAGGATCCTTGTGGGTCCCTTCAAACTCAGAATATCCTGTGATTCTGTGAAGTATTTCATAAAGTACCATCAGAAAAAAAAAAAAGTCATTATTTTCTACAATTAAAATCTGAATGATCTGAAGACTGAAATGCAGAAAACAAATCCAAAGCTAGAAAATAAATACATACCATTTGAAAAAATAAATTACATGTTCTTGAACTAGCTTATGCTACCTCTTCATCAGCTTCTTGGAGAGTTTTCAGAAAGCAGGAATAACCTTTTTCATCATGTTAACTGCACATACAGGTTGTGTGATGCAAAGTTAAATGAGTTTACCCACTGTAAGATACACAGCTTGAGATGTGTAATTACTTCAGTGGCAGCCAACCTGAGATCCAAGTACAAACCTTCTTCTGGCAGTCCTAAGAAATTACAAAGTCTAAGACATCAAGATACATCTCAGGATTCTTTCAGAATCAATAATCAGTTAAGAAAGGATGTAAATATAACAAGAGTCAGAAATTTGGCTTTACAGCAGAAATTGTCTTCCCTTTATTTTCAACTTGAAGCTCAGAGCTTAAAAGCAAGGAGAAATATTTTCTTTTGTAAGTCTAATTGGCCTCTGAAAAAGTTACATTGACAAAAACAACAGAAACACTTCAGAGATTCAGAATAACAACATACCTTTCGAAAAGCTACCCTGTCTGTGTGCTTTAATACATAATTGATGAGACTGCTCTTATGTTCAACACATGCTCATGAGTTCTCCTAAATCTCAGCAGCAATTTATTTATTTTAGCCTCTGTCATATTACTTGTTCAATAACATGAGAGATTTCATTTTTTATCGTATTAGCAGCCCTTTCAGAACAAACATTTTAAAAATATATGTAATTATTTCCCAAAATGCCTGTAATTTTGCTCTGATTCTCTCTGTGACCACTGCATGAGTGAATTAAAATTATATATCACAGCTCTACTTGCAAACCTACAATTAGTATTTCAATTTTTAAAATAGTCTAGAGAGAGGCTTTTCATAACTCAAATTTATCACCTCTGCTACAGAAAGATGGAAATGTGAAGCCTTGCTGGCCATCATTCAATAGAAAATCTCTTCAAATCACACACTGAAGTATGCTTCTAATTAATTGTGGGGTCACAGCTTCTCAGAGAGTAGGGGCTATCTGGATCTTACTTCCATATGGTTTATGAAAACAGAGGAGGAAATATCATCTCATTTTTTGTTGCTCTAGAAATTCAGAAACACTGAAGTTTAAATTAATGTTGCCAAGTTATCACCTAAAATGTCCCAAGAGGCAAAATCAACCAGTCAACCTTGCCTTGCTATTATCCCATATATTTTGAGAAGAGAAAGTCAGACTTCACAACTTACTTAAAGCAGAAAATAAAGTGATTTAAAACTTGGCTTACTTAGGTAACTTCATTTGTGTGATGGTGAGCAGCACTGAAATACTATTGATAAGTCATACTTGCTTAGCTGGTCTTTAATAAAAAAAAGCTCCCTAATAGCAAGACTTCAGTTGCTGAAAAGGATAGCAATGATTTCTGAATTGCAACCAGATGAAAACAACTGCAAGACAAGTCTTCACAATGTTGCATTTTACAGATGCAGTTGACAACTTTTGGGTTTGAGACTATAATACTGCACAGATATCACACTTAACACAACAAAGGAGCTAAAATTTCCCTAAGAAAGAAATAAACTACTAATTTTTTTAAACAAACTGTTGTAATTCTTAACCAACATATCACTAGTACATGACCCAAGCGAAAGAAAATAATTCACCTGTGTTACTGCAAACTCTGATATCTCATTACATATTCAAGCTGGGTTAAAACAATAAGTTTGCATATTGTACCTCCTAACTTTTACAGGACAAAACCCAGGTCAATTTGCAAAGAAAATATGTTCCTGTCTTTTACCCATTACAGTAATTCACAAGCACTGGCAAAGACAGGAAAAGACATTTGGAGGTTAGCTGTTTTTCAAGCATAACCTTTCTAAAGTTCTGTTGGGATTTTTACCCCATTAACCTCTAACTTTTCCTAGAGTCACCATTTCTTATGTAGAGAAAGCAGCAGAAGACAGGAGATAGATTTTTTTCCTGTTAACAGGCCTATCTCAACACTGATCACTCCACTTCTACAGATTCCTGAGGCTCATACAGCTGGAAACACCAACAAACAATGAGAACACAGAGAGAAATAAAAAGAATTCAAATTTGTGAATGCATTACTCATGCTCATCTCCTGCCTTGCCTCTGGGGAAGATCTACAGGTCTCTGAAACAGGGTCAGCAACAGCCAATATGCAACCAGTTACTGCCTATGGTGGCCCAAAAACACCACTTCCTTATCAAAGACATTTTTCTACTGGGTTTAAATTGTTGACATACTAGACTTTCACCGCAGTTATTCACTTCCCAAGGCATCAGTTCGATTTTAAAGATTGTTTTTTCTATTTTCTACTGATAACATAACTGAAAACAAAACAACTTTTCTTTTTAATTTTACAGTCACTCAGACTTAAATAGCTTTTCCTTTGTTTCTGCAATGACGTCAACACGTTTCATTTTTACGTGCTTACAATTATTTATACGACAAAGCCCTTAATAGTGTTAATTTTCTCTCATTTTGTAAAAGCCAATTGTGCTGACAATGTTCCATTCCTGAAATTTTTCGTACAGGCATTTTAATGGCATGTTCATAATTTTATGAGTGTCACAGCTGGCAGCAAATCACACAAATGACATGGAAAACCAGGAATTCTTGTCTATTTTTTAGCTCAGTTTTAACCATCTCACTAGAAGCTCCGGGAACAGACCCAACTCTTACTTTAGTTCTTAAACCTGCCTCTCGTATTTTATCTTGCCAGGAACAAAATGCCAATGATTCAGGCAGAAGCTCTCAATAGTGAACACATTCCCTATTTCTACTGACTGTTTGAAAAAAAACCAAAAACCAAACTACTTTAAGAGTGCCACATAAATGCAGAATATCAAGATGAGAGGAAGGTAAGCCCCACCAATACCGTCAAGAGGCTCTGGAATTTAATCCATGTCTTCCATGAGTGGCAGAGTGAATAATTGCAGGTACCCTCCTATAGTCAAAAACATCATTTGCAGATTCATTTTAGCCTTCACTGGAATAACACAGCAAGTAAATCTCCATCAAGTCACTCAGCAATCGCTTCCATCTTTTTTTAGCCCTCGCAGCCCCAGGTGAAAGAAATAATTTAACAACAAAGCACTCCGTCTGACTGGGAAATCATTGCCTCATTGATTTTTTTATCACTTCATAATATCACACCAATATTTCTTAAAGAAAATTTACTAAGCCTTGGAATGGCAGAATGCACTGAGCTCAGCCAGGTGTGCAATTCTATTGACATCTCATGTGTTTGAGGTTCAGATTAGAGAGACTTATTTTTCTAAATAAGATAGCTTCTCACAGAAAATAATTATGATCTCATTTTGTGAGTCTCACATCTTACATGTGTCCTTTAAGTTAGTGATCTATGTATCCTTTATACATTACACACTGCCCAGCCCTGTTCCAGTGGCAACAGGTTTCCTAGGCTTTTTAAGCCTGAGCTAGCAGCTTAAACAGGTATGGAGAAAAAAAGGTCAGCTTTATTTTGAAAAGTGAATCACCACATCCTCTTCCAGCTTTTTGTTTCCCCTCTTCAGGCACCACAACTCAGGACTCATGCAAGTAGTATTTCTCATATTAATGCCTTCTAGATCTCCCAAAGGAAATTTTCACTTGGAAGCCACTGAGCTGAGGAAAACTCAAGCTAAATAGGATCAAAATGTATCCTAATCAACTTCAAGAGAGCTAGTTTTCGTGCTCCCCAGTTATCAGGAATTAAATGACACCTTCTCTCCCATTTTTAAAATCATTAGAAGGCATTCAGCCACAGCTGGCTAACAGGCTACTTCCAAGCACAATGGGAACTTGTTACTGCCCTGTGCTGTCAAAGAAACTTTCAAAAGACAGCTTTCTAAGAAGTTTGAGTGATTGTCCTTCATCTCAGCTCTTTTAACAGATTTGTTAAGAGCTCATTACTTTTATCACTTTGTTCTTAGTTAAGACAGTCTGTGCTACTGGAACAAGTAACAGTGGAAAGTTTGGATCCATAGCTAAACTACTCCCTGCTGGAAAATATTGTGTTCTGAGTAATTAACTGTCTCCATTTCTGCTAATAGGAATTTATTTCTTTGACTATAAACCTCCAATGAAGATAAGAAATCCAAAAGAAAGTACCACATGAACAAAGTGTCATGAAAACCTACTACAAAAGGCCTCAAAATTGTCCTTACTTATTAGAAACACCGATAAAAATCCATGATGAATTCCAACACTTTTTCATTTACTTATAAATTCAGACAAATGCATGTCTCTGTCTATCTCAAGTTATTATATTATATTCCTCCTCTAAAGATCCATGCCAGCTAACAAGGTTGAAGCACTTGTACACAGCTAAATTAGTTTAAAAGACACAAACACGTAGAACAGTTAGGAAGATGCCTCCATGAAAAAGCAGATGGAAGTTTTTAATTATTTATAAACAATAAAAGTTTAGTCAAAAACTTGACTGTATTAATTTAAGGAATACATTCCCACAACAATGATTAACTTTCAGATTGCTCCCAGTAAGCCAAATAAATTACGTTTTGGACACTTATCAGAATAGTATCTACAAAAGATTACTGTTCCTTTAGAATAACTCATTTGGAATTGTCATTATCATCCCACTAATACAAAATTGCCAGTCTCTTGACCATTCTCCTCCTAAGTCTCTAAGGTTTCCCTGAAAATTCAACATTATAATCCATTTACTTGAAGTGGATTTTTCTGTTTAAGGTCTGTCCAAAAGCTACTGAAAATGAGCTCAAAAAATAAATGCTATCTAAGCTCTCTAATAAAATCATACTTCGATGTTCTCATGACACTATGGAAGCATTGTATTTAAATTTAACCTATTGAGTATCCAGTAAGGTTTACCGAAGTAAATAAGCGCTATCTTGATGTGTTAATTGCCAACTACCCTTCCTTTCTTGTAAAATTAATGCAAGAGAAAGGCTTGGTGGCTCTCCTCTCTCACCTTACCTTGATAGAAAGCAATTTGCCTCATGTTTCTGGGCCTGATAAACATCTAATAATGGAAACACTCATTTGTTCTGAGCTGTTTTTTAACAGGGAAGGAGTGCATACAACCAGCCCAATTAGAACGAAAAGCCTGTGTTAAAATCTCGATAGAAGTGTAACATTAATAACAAGCACATAGAACACACAGAGTAGCAGTTCCCATGGCAACCATACGTCTCACTGCACATCCAATAAAGCAGGACCTTTCTTCACGTGGGTGCCAAAAGCACAGATAACATGCCAATCACTTATATACGATATACACATCCTCTAGCACGTTGGTATGGAACTTGCTAACTATATTTCATGCCGTAGCTGTTCTCTCCCCCATGACCAGTGAAAAAAAGCCACTAAGGAAAAGTGTTTATCACGTTATAAACCATTTCTCAACTATTTTGACACGCCTGTCATGATTCTGTGACCTTCAAACCTCCAACACTCTTTAAACATCCCCTGATGCTTGTTAAAAGGGTCAAAGTCAAGATTTCAGAGTAGCTGCTATTACTGCATGCCCTGTCCTCTTTGCAAATGCAACTTCATGGTTCACTTACATAATTTTTGTTTGCTAAGACTCTCCCTGCTTTCTCTTCTCAACTTTTTTTCCCCTTGACAACACAGTATTTCAATTAGTATTTGATCAAAAACTTATACCAGTCAAGTTTATTCAACTCTTGGGAAAAGAACTCTTTAGTATTGACACTCTACCCTCATTTCACTGCTAAATTTTTGCTTTCTGTGTAGCTGTCACCCCTCCCCAATGCCCTTCCAGTCTGTTATGTTCATGTGTCCTGTTGAGCAATGCTAAAATACTCTAATGACTCGAAAGAAGTTCTTGAACACATGCTGAGGTCTGCAGTACCCTTACTGACCTAGTCCATGCTCAGCCACACAGATGGACTAGTACATTCTGGATGACCAACAAGTCCCAAGCATTGCACAACTTCGGTCTAGATGTTCACCCAAAACCACACACCACACACTTTCATCACAACTCTCCTGTCTACAAGCCCAAACTAGAATTTAGGAGTAAAGTACTTTAGACTTGTCAAGAATAGAAAAGGTGAGATCATCAGAAAATAAACAGCTACAAAACCAGCAGAACATTTTCCTCCACAAGTATAAAGTCAAACAAGTTGATTCCCATGGGCAAAACCTCAAAACTTATTCCATCCACTGGCCTGAAAACAAACAGCACTAACATTTGAGATAACCACATGCTGTGGATCTTCGCACCTCTGCGCTCTCATTAATGCAGTGTCAAAAAGCATTCAGATACAGAACTATGACTAACCTTCTATGGGATTAGAAACAAGTATGTGGCCAATTTCTGACTTTTCAAACTGCTTATTGTTAAAAATAATAGCCTCAAGTCAACAGAGATGGAAGAAATCTTTTAGGAGAGATTTCTGACAGAATTAGATAAAAAACAGTGCAAATCATCTCTCCTAACATCTGTGCCCTCAAGAAGTTGAAAATGACAATTCATAAATCAAGTGATAGTATACAAAACTCAAACAAAAAAGAAAGAAGGAATAAAAAGTACATGGAAGCGATCTTTGCTCAAAGAAAGTCACGAATGAATTGTGCAAGTTCTCACTACAAAATATACTGATAACAAATTTTTTCCTGGGTTTCTGAAAGGAAAAACAAAGGAAAATTATTCCAAACAAGGAAAAGTAACAGAATTAGGATAGCAAACTTTGAGAAAAGCAAAGATTAATTTCTCCATTTAGTATTCAGGAGCTTCAGGTATGGCACATAAAAGATAACATACATATAATGCAGTTGTATTCAAAACTTAACTGTATTTCTAGTATAGCAGAATATGTAGACTAGGAATATATTAACAGATACAACCAAAATTCTGCATAAAAGAAACATAAAAGAACACTCAGATGCAGATTTTTACCCTCATTATACTTACATTTTTGTAAGCCTTTCTCCCAATCTCCTATTCTAAAATTTCATTAATTTCTTTCTCACGATTCTCTGTGTAATTTTCCCCATTTTCTGACCATTTTCCCCTCTCTGTACATGTTATTTGTTTACCTTCTCCAACATTAACCAGGTAAAAACACTTGGAAAATAAACAATGATACAAGATGTTCCTTCAGTGAATGTCATAGGAGGATTATAAAGCTGTTCTCTAAATTCAATTAAACTTAACAACATTCCTCTGCCTGCTGCAAAAGATTACAGTAACAAGCTTAAATACGGAAAAATTGAAACCTAGACAAGTAAAAATCTGTTCAAGGCTCCCAAAACAGAAAAAAACCCCACGGTTGATGTGTTGATTTGGGCTGCTGATGCCTCAGACTTTCCGTATTTTTTTTTGCAAATTCACTGCTTCCTTCCCTCCTACTCACTCTGCTAAGCACCAGAATTCTTGTAATATGTTGTAACATAACAGGCATGGAGAATGCTACAGAATTCTACTCTACAAACCCAAGACACAATACACTGCTACAGCTAATTCTGAGTTAAAGGGTCCCAATTCAGTAAGAGATTGACAAACTATAGGGGATAACCAACATATACTAAAGATACTGCTCTCAAAGAAGGAGAGTTGCAAGAGGGCTTTCAGGGGTGGGGTACAGGGGGAAGAACTCAATAAGGAAACTTCTGCTCCCTGTTTCACACTCAGTCCCACCAGCACAGTCACAATGACCCCAACAACAGCTCGGCTGGTGTGTAACAGTCTAAAAAGCTGAGAACCGACCATTACAGAAACAATCAGAAGTAAAAATAAGATGTCCAAGAATCCTCAAACACGTTTAACCCAAGCATTTGATCTGGGAATTTCTCCATATTCTATTTTAGTTTATGTTCTATTAATTTAGATGTTAAAAAAAAGTCCTTAAAAACTCAAGCTAGAGCAACTTAGCATGCACCTTTGGATTAACTGAGTGGCAAATTTTCAAACAGGAAAGTGAGGAGCTAATAAATCTATGCAAACTGGTGAAGAGTTAGGGAAATCATTATAAGCCTTTCTGTGAAACTTCCAATAAATACTCAGTGATGCTCACCTCATAAATCACATTAACTCGATCTTATTAAAAGAGAACTTTATACATAATCAGTATTGACACTTGCTCAGAAGAAGCTCACAAGGAGGACTACAATCAGATAGACATTTCTTCTAAAATGACATTAGCTGACAAAAAAGAAAAAACCCAAATTTTCTAAAAATTGATTTAAAAGGAGGAAAAAACCCTAAAGCTTTCACAACTCTGGCAAAACACAATTATTTACCTATCTGAATATTCTAATATTATTCTACAAAATTGGAAAACAATTTTGACTCATCCAGGAAACACAAAGAATTCATGATAGAACCATGACTGAATCCATGAGTAATGTCAAAAATCGGAACTGCTATGTCTTCTTTCACTGACCTTTGTGTTCTCTTGCCATGTCTCATACCATCTTGATTAATGTCATTCATAACTGGAGGAAGAAGCCACATCTATAAGCAAGAGTCCTATCTTGTAAGGACAGCTAGGTTTGACTTTCAAGCAAAAGTAAAATGGAGCTTTGCTTTTTCTGTCTAATTAGCCCATTGATTTTCCAGGAAATACCATTCATCTTGTTCCATCCTGTCCGTGTCTTCTTAGCCAGAAATGTAATTAAAAAGCCAGTTCCCTCAGGAACTGGTAAAACTAAATGAAACGTGGGATCTCACAACACAGGACATTTCCCAAAGCTAGTAGAGAGCAAAGACATGTTAAATCTTTTTGATGCTCTGAATATGATGGACCCAATTAATTCCTAAGGTAGCTGTGTAGAAGTCACGGTAATTTGCCCCAAGGGTAGACTTACAGAAGATATAGCACTGTCACAGTGTTTATGATTTCCTGAACTGCAAACCAATGGCTGACATACTGCAGGTTTAAAGTTCTGAAACTTCTGAAAATGGGTATTTGTTGCTCTGGAAGAAGGAAACAGTACTTGCTACTCCAACAAAAATGCCGCTGCTATGGCCTCCAACAAGACTATTTCATATATTTAACTATAACAATGCACAATCTGAAGTTGCTTAGTCTTTATTGTGCTGCTTAAAATTCCTTAACAGAAGTACAAATAGACAGGAGCACAGATAAAGAATTAGCATTAAAACTACAAAAACTATGGGAAACAGGGAAAGAAAAGAAGCTGCCTAAATTAATATCTTAAGTGTTCAGTTAAATTAAAAGTGAGATGGTAGCTGAAGTGAAAGACCAAGTTAAAGTAAGAGTTTATGTAGCTCATGTTCACTACCAACTGTCCATTTTGTAAGGTCCATGTTTTCTGGGATCCAATTGATATTTCCTTGCAAGGCTTGCTGCTTAAAAATTAGGATTTTGATGCTAAATATTAATGCATTCAGGGACAGAAAAAGTGAACTTACCGTTGCAAAAAATATTGCTCCAGTAATACATGTGACAGCTTTATATTATTTTCAGCATTTTTCTGTATTCCCTTCTTAATGTTGCCTACTTTTTTTTATGGTTCCTGAACACTAAGGAGATATTTTTATGGAATTCATGATAATGATGGAGAATGCAGGAGGTCTCTGACTAGCTACCTTTGATTATACCTTCTAAATGCATCAGGTTTTTGACTATTATTTTTGAGCTACTCAAATTAAATCAGTAAAACAACTTCATTTTCAGATATTACAGCTCCTTCCCCAAATTTCTGTTCCCTTATCAGTATTCAAGGTACAGTCTGAATGAAAAAGACTGTTTTCAATGATTTTTTTCCAGATGGAAACTTTAAGCAGTTCTGAAAAATATGGTGGTAATTATGTTTTTCAACTCCCAGAAGTTGAATAATTAAAGAAATCTTGAGTTATGAAGGTACAAAAATGCTCCAGCTAAATATCATTCCAACATCTTTACCTGTAGGGTTCAAGTGTAGTGCCTAGCACATCTCACTTTCACTTCTCACTGTATTACAGCTCCCTACAGCTGATTTTTGGTAAAATGATATACACTGCAATTAGATACCCAAGCTCATGTGTGCTTTCTGCCTTCTCTCCATTGATACAAGCTGCTTGCTCATCTAGAGACTAGAAACATTTAATGCCACAGCCTTGCCAGTTTGCAACAAGACTTCTGAGCATATTTTTGTATTGTCATCAGAGGATATGCTACATTTGTGCCAGGCATGAACTACATGCACACTATACAGGTAATACACTACAGAGCAGATGTTTCTGTCTGCTTCCTCGTGTGTTCCAACAAAATTTCAATCAGTGTAACCAAGAGAGAGCACACAGAGTTATGGTCCTACTCAACATTCAGTCCCCTTCAGGGATCCAAAAGTAAGAAGGAACATAGATTGACTAACTTATAACATTCACAGTGCATGCTCTCAAACTGGCATCGACATTCTACGACAATAACATATAAGTTTCACACGAGCAGTGTTATTATCAAAGACTGAGAGTATCAGTGAATAACAGATGGGCCAAGTATCCTCCTGATAGCTACAGGCCATTTGTGCAGAACCTGTAGCTTTTCATTCTGTAACTTTGTATATAGGATGCACACCAGGTTTGGTACAGAGGCTTTTACAAGGCTAAGAAAATAAAACTGGTAATCTATGTGATTCTTAAAAGGAGTTAAAAGCATAGCTTTAGGTGCTACATCTGCTCTAAATTAGAAAAACAACTGAGTAACACTACAGGCACTGGCTAACAGCTTTTTTATGATCTAGAATAAATTATAAAAGCCAAAAAAATACCTGTACAGAATCTCTCTCAAGCAGTAAAACACTGGTTTTACTAAGATAAGAGTTTTTCTTTGGTTATTTAGTTTAGAAGTCCCTCTTTTGAAAAAAACCCTAAAATTAATGCAGTGCAGACTGCCTGAATAAATGGCAGGCATCTTTGGATTGCATCCAGGGGCAGCAGGGGCATCTGGAAAAGTGGAAGTCAGAGACTATTAGTTATATCAGAGGATTTTAAAAATAAACGGACTTACAAATCTAAGTGGATTTTAATTTCAACTTGCTATAAAGAAAGGCAGCAGAGTCTTTCAGAACTGTGCAATTCATGTCAAATTCCATCTGCCTGAGATACATTAATTGGGTATTAGCCAATTGAAGAGCACACAACACTTTAACCTCATGTCAGTAATAGCCAAAGCAGGGTTCCTGTGCTTTGCCACTGAAAGTGCCAGCTAAGAAACAACTGCAAAGAGCACAGATAATCTATGAACACACTGTTTTTCTCTTGCATGTGTCACATCCCTTAATGTGCCTACCAGGGGACAGAGCAAAACCTTGGCAGGATGAAAGGGCAGAGAGGAAAGTACAGGTCCAGGGAAACAACACAGAAGGAAAATTCTGGTCCCAGTGGTGTTATTTAATGCTTTTCTGTCTCTAATAGGATTGATTTATTTCACCTTAGTAAGTTTGCAAGAGTGAAAGAGCTACAAATTTCTCCTTTCCTTGCTGCTCAGTCTGTAATATACACATGTATATTTTTCATTTCAGTGGTTTTCAATTACACTTTTCTCTTTGTCTTCTGAAGCATTTCTTTTTCTAACATCAGATCTAGGCTATATCTTGAAACTAAATATTTTTCTATAATATGATTTGCTAACAGTCTTTTCAACAGAGCTTTTTCATTGCTGCTACTAAAGAAAGAATATTTTGCCACAAAATTTTTTTTCAGTCTGCTGTTGGACTGACCACCATAGAAAAGAAATTTCAAAATGAAGAAACTAGAAAGCTTCCAACACAAAGAATATTAAGTAATAGAGTTGAATATTTGGATATTATATGACAAGACATCTTAATGTCAGATTTACATAATCTGTCTGAAGATAAAGGTAAGTAAAAGTCATCTTTTATCAGATCTTTTTATTGACCTTCAAGCAGTGATGTAGAAACAGTAAAAACTTCATGACACTATTAAAATGAAGGTGAGCTGAATGCATAAAACCTTGTGATAAACAGTTAATGCAAAAAACCATTCAGTCTCAGACTTCCCGGTAGTATTTACCTAAGCTTTTTCCCCACGCCATCATATTTAGATTGCTGAGGGTTGAATGCTCCTCTGAACAGGATCCCACATTTCTTGCTGAGCCCTAAAGCTCTAAGAATCAAGGCAAAGAATTACTCTTGGAGAAACTATGAATAAGAGTGCTTTGAACTATTCACTAGAGACATCAGTGGACTTTACTGCAGCCTAGGAGTGTTTTATCACTGGACATGTTTACAAAAATGCTGAACCTGGCAAAATGAGATAACCTGATGGCAAAATCTCTCTATCAGCATTCTGCACCACATCTAAAAGCACATATTAGTCTGTAGACTGCATGGCCATACATTTGTGCCCATAAATCTGATCTGTTTCAAGAGAAAAATAAATCTCCCTAACAAATTCTTCATCAAGGAAGGACTGAAGTTATGGGAAAGACAAATCTGCCTGCCAAATGGAATACAGTTTTTCCAGTGCAAACTTAATTTTATTTATACGTCTATAAATCCTATCCCAGAGGGAAATCCACCCAGCATTAGACTATTGCTGTCATGAAAAGTAACGTCATAGACATACAAGAGGGTAAGAAGCATCAGCCCTGAGATGCTATCAGTACCCACTGTCAGCCCAAGGAATTATTTTACTATAATAAAATAACACTAGGTAGAAAACCAGCAGTGGAATATTATTTTGGATGGTCAGAACAGAGGCTTAATTAGGCTAAGTTAAATTAATGAACCAAATACTCATTTTTTTGTTAAATATTGGTATATATCATATCTTTCCTCTTAGAAGAAAACAAAACCAGGCATTTTCTTGTTGTGCTTATGGCAGTACATGGAGCGGAGCAGGAATGGCAGTCTCATCCTTCTTAGCTTTATCACACTTTTGCTCTAGTAAAACACCTGCTAAACTTGCAGCATAAAATACATACATGGATAACACTTTGTTGAACTCCTTAAGTTAAAAAGCTTATTGTTTATAAATAGTCTAAAATAGCATAAGCCACAAACTGATAACCAGTGAGCACTCAGTCTGAAAAACAACTACGACTCTTTCTTATCAGACATATTTTTACACTGAAAATGCCTGGATTAGTCAATCCTGAAAGCCTGTTCCAGTATTACCATTACCACCTAATTCTGAAACCAAAGGAGAATATTGTCCACTTGTTATGGTGATAACACATAGTCTCTTGGGCTGCTTTTACATTCTTATACAGTATACCAAAGATTCGTGGTCCCCCAGGGAGCTGTCCATGCAAAGTGACACTTAGGCCATACCCTTAGGTTTTCTGTGAAAAGCAACCTGTGTGCAACAGCAGCGGGGCAGGAATGGAGGCCTTGTGAACACAGCAGAATCAGAACAGTGCTGGATGCGCAGCTGGACTCAGATCTGTGCAAAATAATTTGTAAAATGCTCCGAAATATATAGTACAGATGTCTACCAACTCATCTTTCTTTCAAGCAAATTTCCCATAAACAGAGCTGCTTAACAAAGAAAATCATCTGAAAACTATATTAATTTCAAACCAATTTATAAATACTTTTTAAGCCAATGCAGATATATGAAATTAACTTGGAAGATCAGAAAGAAGAGTATACAAGTGAAGTAACTTTTCTATCCATTATAGCTACATTTTATGAGTACTATAGATAGATGTAGGAATGGAAATGCGTTCTTTCTTTGGATAAACGATAACATCTCTCTTAGCTAAACTCTGTGGGCTGAACAGTAATGCAGTCCAAATACAAATGCAGTCTCTTTGTTTACTTTCTGATATCTATGGAGGTAAAATAAACAATCAGAAGACAAAAATCATGGTAACTCATTTCACCAAGGTCATAATCTGCTAGGGTTTTAAGTATAAACCTGCTGTAGTCTGTAACATTAAGTACAATGGCGAGCTGACCTCAAATTAAACTGTGTAAACATCCAAAAATTGAGCTGATAAGCCAGACACAATGGCATTAAAGAGAGTGCTGACTAGCTACTATGTCCAGTGTAATGCACAAAGAATGAGAGTAAAAAACGTATTTATTCTATTGTTTCAATGTAGCAATAGTTGAAAATACAAAATTTGGTGTGATTGCATATGTGACGTGGTGAGACTGATTCAATTCAAGTGAAGCACAACAGAAACTGCAAATTACCCATTTTCCTGAAATTGAAGAAGTTTAGCTTTAGAGGCTTTTTTTTCCCCCTTGCCTGATTTTTCCAAGTGAATTAAAATTTGAAGAGAGAAAATTATAACCATGATTGAATAACTTATTTTTCTGCTCCATTTGTGATTTCAAGGAGTTTTCAAAAAGTTTTTTCCCCCATGAGATTTCTGATCTTTTTTTCAAGACTCAAAAGTCTCAGAAGAATTTCACGATAAAAAAATCCCTTTATTATGTGATCAAGCATCAAAAACATTGTTGGTTTTGCCCACATAGGAATTGCTTACTTTTTTAGAGGAGAGGGATAAAGAAAGAAGTTTAAGGCTATAGAGTCCAAAGTCAGGTAAGAATTAAATCACAGAAAAATTGTCCTTGCATAGCATTTTTCTCCTCAAAAGGGCTGAGATGGCAGGTGCAATACAAACAGTCTTTGCTCCAGTCAGCCCTGGCATTCTAGAGAGGGGCATCATGTCAAAGGCAGCCATCAAGGAGGAGGAAGGGGAACTAAATGAACACTCTGGTGAATATGTTTGAAAGAGATTTAAGCAATTTAGTTAGATTACTAAGTGTTTGTTAAGCCACTCACACAGATGCCTTTTTTGGGTCGATGGAAGGAAAAAGGAAGCTGGGAAGGTCTTGAGATCACATTATTTAAAACAGGATGAATTACTGCTGGAATGTGTCTACCTTTCCATTTATGTTTGAAAGGCTTAGACAACTATATTGCATGCTAAATTTAACATAAAAACCTTTATTTGAATTGGTGAAGGGATATAGTCCCCTCCCAGCTGTTGTCACAGTAAGACAAAAGATGTTATTCTAAAGATGAGTCTGAGCAAAGAAAGTATCAACACCTGGTTTGCAGCACATAGGCTTCAACTTTGCTAAGCAGGAAACCTCACTTGGTCCCTGAAGTTCTCCTTACATGCCTAAACGACAGAAAACTTCTTTTACTGGCCTACTTTATAGAGAAGAATTTCACTCCCCAGAAAAGAACAGTAGTGGAGGAAAAAGGAAAAATCCATCCAGAAATGCTGGAATTTGGAACCACAGATCTGCCAGCCTGTAGCCACGAACCTACAATGTAAGGCTGGGCAAAAATAGAAACTGAAAGCATCCAAACTGTGTTGACACTTAATTTGATCTGGTGCTGAGAATAGGCTGCTTGAAGGGGCTGTGTAATTTCCCATGTAAAAGGATAGAAAACAAGCAAAATGAGAAGTGTGCCATCCTTAATGTGTTTTTACTTCCAGGGTATGAGATGTTTCAGCCCTTGCAGACATTTAGAAATACCCTGTTTAAAATGAAAATACTAAACAACAGTGTTCTCTACCAATTTAGCAATACCAAGAAAGAAATGAAAAAGCAGCTCAAAACACACAGGGGACATAGGAAAATTAGGCTGAAAGGGTCATTGAGAACCAGATTGTAGGTTATAAATTAATCTTTGAAGATAAAAATGCATCCTTTAATGCAGGCAAATAGATTATCATCTACTCTAGATTTTTCTTCTTATTGAGAAGTTCCATTCTTTACAGCATATAATTAAATCTTTCCCACCAATGTATCTTGATGCTTTGAGAGAGCTACTGTACATAATGCATGACTTCTATAGGAAAACTCATAACTAGAATTCCATGGGATCCTTCCAATAATACAGAAGATTTGTTTTGCTTGTTTGTCTTCGGTCTCAGATGAATTTGCCACATTCTGATTGAACAATCACATGTGGCCCCCTGGCTACTGAAAATCAGAAAAGAGTCCATTTATTACTGACTATATTATAATCTCTTAAGGACATCAAAGTGCATAAATTTCTTAAGGTGAACTTTTGATAAAAGCTGACAGAGGTCACTTCCTGTTTATTTTGTGAAGTGATGTTAGTCAGTGTGAACTGACCTTGCAAACCCACTATACTAACAACATATGCTGGGAAGGAGCACATGCTTGACTAGTTATTCTTATTCGATTTCTATCATGTTTCTTTTAAATTTCAGTAAGCCATGTGATGTAGTATACATTGTCCCCATTTTCCCATTCTCATTCTCCTCAGTATCAGAATTTTTGCCAGCACCATGCTCCTTCCATTTCCTTCCAAGTCAGGGGTGCTGTTTACTCCACGGGAAACCAGCAAGCACAACTTCCCAGAATTTATGTGACCAAGGTGCTGCCTGCTGTGAGATGCCAGGTAAATCACTCAGGCTCCTCCCTGCCTCACACTCTTCACGCCCACAAAATGCCAGTAATTCTCGTTACCTGCTTCAAGTGCCACAGAGATTAAGGAGATTTATGGGGGGTGGCCTTTCGGTTCCAAGGACAAAATAACTTCTGCATCTTACATTGACATTTTGGTTAATTAGGAGGCTTTGTTGTACTGCTGTGAGCTGCTATCAAGTATATGCTTTAATGCAATTCTAATGTGAAATGTACCAAATTTGCTGCTATTTCATGAGTGAGGAGCATGCAACAGCTCCAGTTGCTGCCATCCCTTAACTTCAAAGAGCAATTTGGCTGGCAGCAGTCCATGGGAAAGAAGGGACAATAATCTTGAGTGTGTATGAAACAGCTGCCTTTTCCAATGCTTCCCTGAGGGGATGGAGCACGTGATTTCTTGGACGTACGCATGCTCCACTGACCCAACCAACAGCAGAGGGTTTTTTTACTAAATTTAACATTTGCTTAAAATGTTAATTCTATGTTTTCTATAAATAGGTTTTTTTACAGAACTTTAAGCATGTTTACATATTTCCTGAGCATAAGAGTATTTAAAAATTACTCTGCCAAAGAACAAAGCAGAAGATCTTGATATGCTTTTATGCAAAAAAGCATAAGATAAGCAGATATGGAGGGGGGGACCACAGAAGGAGAAAATCTAAGGAAAAACAACAGATAAACAACACCACAAAAATTTTATCATTCATGCTTTGTTTCCTAAACATGGAGAAACAAAGATATGCCATAAAGACATTCTGCAGGCATTTCTTCAAAAGAAATGTATAGGGTATGGATTCTTCTGATTGTGTAAGTTACATTTAGGTTGACTCTGCTGATTTGTGATATTAACTCAGAACTGACAGGAAACAAGTATCTTGCATCCTCAAAATCAAACTAAGTGCTAGTCTTGCTTCTTGGCAAAACAATCACAATGCAATCTAAAGAAAAAATCATGCTGATTCATTCTCAGAATGATATGTCAGACTAAAATAGTTATTTTCTGGTATTGTTGTGATGAGACAGGAATCTAACGTCTCTAGTTTATAGAGTAGTGATAAGCTTTACTGGTAAAGCTTCTACTGTGTTTACTGTAAAATTGTCAGTCCGTTCTTTTCTAGAGATAGCAAGATTTTGTGTGTGATGCAAAGGCAGACACCCTTTGCCCAATAATTTCTTGTATTTCACATGTGTGAGTTTTGCTGTAAGGAATGGAATACACTATCAAGCTTTTTTCTCACTGCTGCAAGACAACGAAAATAGTTTTCACTGTGGGAACAAAACTGATAAAGTAAAGACATCCTTTTAAATTGCATTATCAAGTTTCAGATGCAATGCAAGGGGAGTTTTTAAATACCCCATGATTCGCAATGGCATTATTAAAATTTAAATTTCTTAAATTATTCTGCAGAAAGGTATATTAGTTTACATGGTGGTCCTTTAAGCCATGGGATGCCTTTTAAAAAAGCAGTTAAAAGAAAAAAGAGCTTCAAGGTAAATGTGTGGATTAATTAACTACATTGTTTATAAGTTCACTTTCTTTGCATGACTGGCTCTATAGAGTTTGGCTAAGGCAGTTAGAGCTGTATATCTCAAGTTAGTTCTTAATTTCCAAATGCACCACCTGCTTCTCCATTACTAAAATTTAGTACCGCTAATAAATAAGATCACAAACTCCTTGGAGCAGGATTTGCCTTATTATTTGTGTAAAATCTAAGCACAGTAATAGCACTACAATGAGAAAACACAGTATTATCTATTAATCATGATCTGCTCAGAGTTTTATTTTCTGTGCAGAGTTTTATTTTCAAAGCTTCAAATGTTTCAAAGATTAAATGTGTATTAAGAAATAGAACTGTAGGTGTTTGATAGCAGATGAAACAAGGTTCAGTTATTCATCATGCAACAAAAAATGGACAAAGTGCCAATTCCTGGTCAGAGAACTAGTCTAAGGCTTGGGGGTGGAACAGAACAATGATCAACAGCTGTACAGAATTGTAGCTGCAACTAAGTTAGTTTTAGTGTTTACTGATAACCAGGATCATCACCAAAGTTACACAGAACCACTGAGCGTTTTAAATCTATCTGCATTCTGGTTGACAATTATCTCAATACATCTACAAATTGTTATGTGAATTGAGATATTTTTAATTCTAAACAGGGAGATAACTTTAGTAAGATGAAAATCTTGCAGCCAGAACATTAGTAGGTGGCTCTCAAAGCTCTTTCCTTCCTCAATCTCAGAATGTGTGAAAAGTAAAGGTAACTTTTGAAATGTCGTCATTATTGTTTTTAGCAGGACAACTTGGAGGCAAAAATTAAGAGTCAGCATTGCTTTATATAAAGACAATATCTGGAAATGCTATATCTGGAATATGGCTGAAAATAACCCATCACCACAAAAAAATCCCCCGAGAGAGGCACCTACACACACAAGTATAGGATGGAGACACAAGGAAATCCTGGCATTCTTCTCTCCAGCTTCCATCAGCTTAGAGAATGCACAGCAACATAAGGGCAGCGTAACACATCAGCAATTGATGCAAATCACACAAACATGGAATCAGTTAGGTTGGCAAAGATCTTTGAGATCATTGAGCTGGATCATGAGTTACTCAAGTAGCTGTGCAGGCATTGTACACAGAGCCTCTTTGCTACAAGAGGAAATGTCTTTCTGCCCTCCCCTCAAACTCTGCCAGACTCTGCAGAAAAGGAAAACAGTGGCCACCCTTCATCAAGTCAAGATGGGTCTCCCTGGATCTCGTCTGGATCTCTCTGGATAAAAGGTAATGAAATTAACTGGCCTGGCTGCATTCAATATGCAAAGGGAAGCTTCCTCGGTGCAGGTATTTCTAAGAGTTTTGCAGTCACCTTAAGCTGTTTTGAAGTTAGAACCACTAAAAAGCACCTGAAAAGGCAGACTAACAGACCTATTTACTTCAAAGCTGAGTGCTCTAAAACTGTGCCATAAAGCTGAGCTCAGCTCACCCTAGTACCCTCACAAGTTCTGATGTAAGTATGGGAACACTTGGTGTCCTTAGAGGAGTTTTGCCAAGGTTCACAACAAGAATCCAACAAACTTTTCCTCCCCAACAGAATGGTGTTATAGTCTTGATGTCATCCAGACACATTATACTTGAATATTATTAATGTTACTTGGGCTACAGGTAATTTTTTTGACTATTTTTCAATGATCAATAGCTAAAACAATATAAGGCACATCCACACATACTGGCCATTAGGTCCCTAAGTTGTTGGATATGATATTATTCTTAAGTCAGGTAACACAACTTGGGTATTTGAGGTGACAGCTGAGCAAACAGAAGATTAACACGTGCAAGTGTTTAAAGCAACAAGACAAATAGGACACAAAAAGTGCTTCCTTTCTTCCAAAAATAAAAACATTTAAAGGACTTGTGTTAATATTTGTGTGTACAATTTACAAGAGTACATGATGATTTGACTGTGGGTTTCTTTTTAAGAGAGTAAGAAGAGATGCAAAGGGAGAAGAGGAGATGAGACAGGAGATGGAGAGTGAGATGGAGACAGAGCGAGAGGAGATGCAACATGAAATGCATATCACCTGCAGCAAAGTCAAACCTTTAAACTACTGGTAATTTTTTTTAAAAAAACCCCATGGTTTAAAATCTAGAAGTGTTTACTAGCACAGCCATGATTTTAACATTTTTAACTCCCTTTTCCAGTTCTCTTTCTTTGCTCTCATCAGTTCTATTTTCTTCAATTTTCCCTCTTTCAGAGGAGACTACTTGGAGGCCACTTATGCACCTGGACCACAAGGAACTGCTAAGAGCTCCTGCTGTGAGGAGTTTCAAATGGAGTCATTTAAATCTATGCATGCTAAAATAGGCCAGTGCTATTTAAAGTGACAAATTTAGGCCTTGATTCTGCAAAAGAATTATGTGTATCCCTAACTGGACACATGTGAATAGCCCCTTTGCTTGAATGTATTGAAAGGCTAAGAACAGCTTTCAATGGTTTAGGGTTTTAAATTCCATTTTCAAGTTTGTCTTACACACTTATTAAAAGACTTCATGGTTTTGAAAACAGAACTTAGGCTTGGTTGTCATTTCAGTGATATTTTATGCGAACTGAAAATATATTGTTCAGTACCCTCAATTCATTTTTCATATCTACCAATGTAAAGGAATGAATTCTGCTGCAATATATAACACCAAAAAATCAATGGCAGTTGTATGTTCAAAATGAATTCTGCCTTTTATTTTGTCATCTCTGCTCATAATTTTCAGGCTTTGGGCATTCATTTAAGAAAAACTTGGCAGTTGTCTGACAAGTAAGGCTGTGTACTGAGGTTCACAATTAATAAGACAATTTAATTAAACACACTGTGGAAGTCCCAAAATGTAATATTCAAAAAGTAATTAAATGAAAAAGGAAATGATTGTGTATATGTGTGTGGATATATGATTAAACTCTTAAAAACATCATACTGGCAAAGATCTAGGATGTCTCAGGCATTTCTGGGCCCAGTGAAACAAAAAATGCTTAACACTTCTGCACTTGAATGCAGTCTTAGCTCTCTATGTCAGTTTGAGTGTGGATTCCCTGTTTACAGATTAAACATAAGACAAAGCAAAAATTTAGAGAGACACAAAAGGTCCATTTACGCAGTGCACTGACTGTGATGTGAAAAGATGTATGATTTCAGAAAACTGATATCCCCCTTCAGCACAGCCCAGCACTTTTGGAAGTCAGAGATTGAGAAATATCAAGGGCAAACATCATGCACAAGTAGTCCTCTACACTTGGAAACTTAAAAAATTTCACATAATAGACAAAGACGAAGCGTGAGATTCTGCAGCATTTATGTTCAAATATTTCTTTATCTTAAAGGGTTTTGTGATGCCCCCAGAAACTGGAAATTCAAATCAATGGCATTACATTATCCAAAAAACCTGATAAACCTCCAGAAACTTGATGAACCTGAAATACTCACTTCCAGACTGTACATGCATTCTGGCACTCTTCACTCTACAAGTAATTATTTTTAAAAAGCTTACAGCAAAGAGAGATTATACTATTTTGCTACACACAAGATGAGCACTGACACCTCATTTTCACAAAAAAAACCCAGCCCCAAAAAGATTTAAAATAAGTTCATAATTTTTATCAAAACAAATAATGCTGCCACAGTGAGTCAATTCACTGGGAATTCTTTTCAACTTCCAGTTGTCTTTTTGCTGCATTATGAAGGTCAAATCTACTTCAATGCTGCAGCAAACCATACTGTAAAAATGACAATGTGAAGGCTAAAATGTACCAAGCATTTGCCACGCCAACATGTCCCTGATGAAAATCCCTTCCACTTCATGAACTGGACAAGCTGCATGCTTCATTAAATCACAGACAGCACACTCATTAAAGATCAATGGCATCTTCCAAATGCATTTTGTTTTGCTTTAGTCCTAACATATGGTCATAATAATGCATCTAACAGTAAGCCTGAGCACTGATTTTTAATGAAAAATAATGTTCAGACCGGCCCATGTAATTTGCTTTTATGTTTCTGACCTTGTTCTGAAATGAATCCCCATCGTTCCCAAACATTCTCATTCCAGGTTCTCAGTTCTCTTGCCAAGAAAGGCAGATGCCATGTTTGTAACTTACAACGTCTCTGTTTAAATCATCCCCCTCCATCTAATGCTGGGCTGTGTTTTGCCTTCCTAGGTGCACACCAGCTCCCAAAGAAGGAAAAAAAGAGTTCCAAAGCAATCCCTGCCAACCAAAGCTAGTGATAGCAATGCAGATATCCCTCACAGAGGCACGCCATGCTTCTGTCTAGCATGAGAAATGTTGTCATTGCACACATACTACATCAGACTATTTTACCATCTGTGTAGGAGCTCCATGAGCCCAGAAATTATCACAGTGAACAGTGATCAAAGGTTTGGCAACTATACAGACATATTTCATTTTTCAGTGGAGGAGAAAAAAAAAAAGTCCTGCCACATTTGCTACTAAGGCTCTGCAAAGAATAAATTCATACATTGGACTTTTCCTCTAACTGATTTGGTCTAAAAGAAAAAAAAATTCTCAGCTTAGACTTTTGCCTTTGTTTCCATCACCTTTGCTAATTATATATACAAGCATACAGGAAATGTCAAGTCCTGATTCAAGCTTAACAAAGTGACATGAAACAAAACCCACCAAATTTAAGAGCTGTGTTTTTTGTCATTCCCTGAGACACTTTAAAAACCTTTAATAAACTGATTTTTTCATTCCTCTTTTCCCAAAATCTAACCTGACTTCTTGCTTTAACCAGTCAATACAAGTAGCAGCAGGTAGTCCTGTAGATCTTCCTTTATCACATATTTTCCAAACCCCTTACATTAACTAGAAACTTGAAACAGAGCAATGCCTCCTGCTTTGCATACTGAAAGCAGAAGTCAACTCTTGCTCCTCCTCACACCAGCACTTGTTCAAAAACTGGGGTACTGGCACAGCACAAAAAGGAATGGAGTTCTTACACCCTGATTTATGTAATATTACTCCTAAACTGCAGCCCAATCCTAGTTTTCATCATTGCTGAAGGCATCTTATAATTTTACAAAAGCACACACTGAAACTACTGCTTCATCAGTACTGTTTCACCTGGGATCAAAAATAATTTTAGCTCTGCAAGCCTAAAGAAAGCTAATAACCAGAGGTCCTCAGCAGCAGTTCTCAAACCAACCCTAACCCTTGTTTCAATTAAAGTCTAATGATGCAGGTGAATATGAGAACCAAAGCATCCTTCAGATGCTAACCACCATCTTAATCCCAGTAAGTATGCAATGCTCTTCAATAGATCTGTCCAGCATCTGAATTCCCAAATTCAATTTCTAATCCTAACTTTAGGTATAATGATCCACCAATACAATTGTTAAAAAAACTCAGCAGTCTTTTGCAGAAGAGCATAATCTCTGTGCTGTTGAATTTTTTTTATATATCAGACAGGTGCAAAGAGTAAAAAGCCAGGAAGTGACTCCATCTTTCTCCTTTCAACAGATTTCTAAGAATTCTTTCATAACATAATGTCACTAAGAAGAACATTGTAAGAAATACATAAAATGAAGATTAAACCTGCTCAAAATTTCCACAGTATTTTAATTAGCTAAATGACTTTTCTTCCTGATTTTTCTTTCTACAAGGTACATGCCTGTATTTAAGTTTTTATTACACATCATTAACATTCGAAACTGGAAATTAAGTTTCTATCAAAGTCAAATGAATTAACACTAATTCAAGGAAGAGAAATTTTCAATTAAACTTCAATGCTTCATTTTTACAGTTTGATTTCAAGCTTACATGCCTCCATAGTACAAAACAGACAGGATATATTTAATCACTTTATGCTTTTATGATGAGCTAATATTTGAGTAGAAAAATCATTCAGCTGTATATTCAAGTCCAAACTCAGACTGTTTGGAATGTGTGGAGTTCACATATGGGAAACGGCAAAATATCATATTTTGCTCAGTTTTCAGCTTTGCACAAAACTTTTGTTTCTTCTACATGTATCCTAGCTGCCACTTTTCACATACAGATGTATTTTTAGCAGTTATCATTAGTTTGCAAGGCAGCTTGGATTTGGAGGGGTTTAAGACACTATGCATGCTTAGCACATTTTGTAAAGTTTCTACTTGACAAGAGCTCTTTTGTGGTTTTAGTATCTTATTATTTGACTTTCCCCTAATTTGTACTTGCTTCCTTAGCCCTTCAACTGTCTAGGGTTTTTTTTAAGTGGTTGCAGCCACTGATTATTGAGACTTTCCTTTACTTTTTCCTACAGCTAAGGCTCAGCTCCATTCACTTTGTTGCCTTATTTAAAGATTCACATTTTGTTAGCCTTATTTAAAGATGCACTTGTTTTAGACCTTAGAGTGGTCTACCTGCTGAGTTAACAGTTGTTATTACCTGTAAGAGGAAAGTGTATTTTGAAAGAAATGGAAAACATGGGTTAGTGGAAAAGCTTTTATATCAGTAATTAGGTAACACCTGAATTAAAGTGACAGATTTGCAACTAAACTAAAATGTTGCCTAAAAATTACACTTCTGAGAACATCAAGGCAGCAGAATTACTTAACTTGCCTTAAAGGAATATAATTCCTCTAGGAATGAACAATGCTGTAGCAACCCAAAGTCCACATATTTCATTATTTTAGAAGAGCTCAGAAGACACATTTCCCCCACACTCTATCATATTAATTTAACAAAAGACATACTTTGTAAATGTAAATGTGTTTCTTTCATTAACTGTTGAGTAAGATCTTGGTGAAGACCACCATGAAGCCAATTCTTCAGGTCAACAAGAGGAAATAACTGATGAAAAATCAAAGACAACTATTGATGAAACATCCTCATTCTGAGACAGAAGTTTTTAAGGAGAGTGTTTACCTTAAACCAGTTTATAAAGAAACTGAAGTACTGACAGCAGCTGTGTGTCTGTGAGATGATTGGTCCACATGAGATATCCAGCACTCGCTGCACACGGCTGCTACAACACAATGGAATCCAGGGCAACCTTTCAGTCATAATCACTCAAACTATTTCTGTGCTTCAAATTAAGCATGCATTTAGTTACTGCTGCTGTACCAGACTCAGGAGTTGTGAACTGCCCTGTGCCCACCTGGGATTCAAGATACGCCCTAATTGCAAAATATACCAGTGCCAGTGGTAAAAAGTGCTTTTGCTCTATCTGCATATTGAGTAAATGGCATATGTATAATTTCCCTGCAATCAATGGAAATCACAGATTTCCATACCACATGCTAAATGCTGAGGCTGATTATCATTATATTTAGTTTATAGTGTTCACTCTGAGCCAAGTGGGGCTTGAACATTACATGAAGATATACATCTAAAGTTTTCTGGGTTTTTTTTCTTTAGGAAAAAAAACAAGTGTAGATGGTATCAGAAAAAAAATTTCATATATAAGACACACAGTTACTGCTTAGAAAATTATATGTATTTTAAAACCATTTGAATGCTGCTATTTGAAAGTATTTCAATAGAAAGCTTTGTCTTTCCTTTTGGAGATCTCTCCTAAGCAATGATAAAATAATTTAGTAAACCTTTTAACCCCATTTATTTCTAAATGTCTCTGGAAATAGTTTCTTATTCTTCTCAGAGTTCAAAAAATAAAATAACTTCACATATTTTCGTACTGGAAAATATTACAGGTTCAAATCATGTCAATACATGGTAAGTGTGTATGTTAGCTCAGTATAGTTTTTTTATTTTATATACTGCCAGGCCTAAGGCTGCACATATCTTCTATTGCATGGGCACATTGTTAAAAAAAGTGAATAATTTTTTTTTCATCATATTAGCAGAAGACTTCTGATCTTTCTATTGGTACAGATGAAAGAAAGAAAATCAATACGCATGACAGATCCAAATTCTCAAAATACTATCAAACAACTGAAAACTCAGAGAACTGAGATGACACCTGGAAAGAATTACTTGGAACACAGAATAATTCAACACTGACTTTTCACATTTAGTAACCTCTTTGATCAGGGTTGGGTTTTTTCTTTTGTTTGATTGTTCATTCCCAGGGACAAAGAGAAGTTACACTGGCTGTGTAGGAAGAACAACTAAAGAATTGCATATCAGCTTCCAGGCTATCTACTTCTTCTACAGGAAAAAAAAAAAAAAAAGAGAATTTGTTTCCTCTCCATGCTTTATTTTCACAATGAAGTTTTATCCATAATGCCATACTAAGTGAAAAATACCACTATGTGTCTCTTCATAGATCTAGATTTTCTTTTCAATTGAACTGATTACCATCTGTGGCAATACAGTTTGAGCAAAGCAAAATCAGGTCCTGGTCAGAATTTTTTTTTTTTTTTTCTACACAAGCTGAAAATCTGCTCCCATATTCAGAAAGGTTAAATCAACTGGATTTAGTCAATCCTGAGGTCACAGCTATTAAGCATTAATACTGAAATTTCAATGGCATAAGAAGCTAGAGGGCACTTGTGGGGTACAAACACCAAGCTACAAGACCAGTCAAGGAGAACGAGCTGGAAGGATGGATTTCAAGCCAGTCAAGCTTACATAGCCCATGAGATGATAAAGTCCATTTCAATGTGAAAAGTAAATCAATGAGTAAACTGGGCAGAAAGCAAACCAAAGCCACTGACAGTGTCTGCAGCTGACAGTGCAAAATGCATTTGAGGTATAGGAAGAAGATAAGCCTGACCACTTAAAACAGAGAGAGTAAAGGTGAAAATCCTGAACCAAAGCCTGTGGGCAGAATTCAGAGGAAGAATATGTTATCCTCTCACCATGAGATCCTGATAACCTAATCCTATGATCATGAAAAATTGTATACATTCATATCATTCTACTGAAGCCAAAATGACCATTTACTTTCTTCGCACACTGACTTGCAGAAAATATGTTAGACTAAAGATATATGAGATAAGGATTACCTAATTATCTCTCTGAAATTGAACTATCATGGTAACCTGAATTTATATGCAGAGCTTTGGATATCTCTAACTTTCAAATTATTACTTCTTGAAACACTCATCAAATGTAATACTAGCAATAGATGAGTTAAAATAAAAGCAAGAAAAGAGTAGAGAGTACTATTCCAAGTTACGTCAGAAATTGTTTTAGCCTAGCGGAACATTTCAAGTATTCAAATTGAAATAGCAAATGAGAAAACAAACAAACAAAAAACATAGGTAGCCTTTCTTTGGGCCTTGTAAGTTTGTTTTGTTTTGTTTTTTGCAAAGGTGAGTCTGTTTTTCTGCCACAGTAACTGGTAAGTAGACTTCTTGCTTTTAGCTTAACCTATAAATTCTTCCATCTTATTTTTCCCTACAGTTCTGTCAAGAAAGGGGAGTGAGAATGGCTGGGTGGGCATGTGGCCAACCCACCAGCTACAGAGGTTTTAATAGCAGGGATAAGAAAAATGCAGTCAGCAACAAAACATTGAGGATCCTAAAGTTAAACCATCACACCTCAGAGAAGTGATGACGAGAGGAAAGCAGAGTACATTTTTAATGCCTTCCCATATCCAGGTTACCTGGACTCTAAAGTGACTGGATGTCAGAAGGCATCAGATCAAAACACATGGTTAGCATTGAAGGATTGGCCCACATTAATTCCTGCTTAACATTAACAGCTCTGTGGGTAAGGAGATGTCAGGTCAGGTTTGCAGGTCTACATGTTACCTACAAGGTGAGAGCACCTTGTTCTGAGAGTTTCTAGGCAAAATCTCAATTTCTTGGCTGCTCAGAAAGACACTGATTTCCCTATGATGCTTCAGTGCCTACTGCCACAGATTAGAACTAGGAAAGCATAAAACAGGATCAATACATGTTTTAAGTCAGATCATTATTTAAACATTTCAAGTCATATTCAGAAATGCATAAGTTGTACACTTTTTAAGGGCATCCTACTAAAAAGGTAATAATATCAAAACAGATTTATGATCACGTGGGATGATGAATTAGGAAGGTCAGGTCAGTTCCTTTTTCATTTATCAATGTTAAAATGAATGCATAACACATGACACTTTGCAATGCCAAGCACAAATGCAGATCAGCTGTTTCATGGGTGTATCATTACATTGTATTGCCATAAAAGCCGCTGTCTTAGAATGTGACTTTTCTTACTGCTAGAAGCTAAAGACAAAATGACTTTCCTGAAAGCCCTTACTAGAGACTGAATCAAATCAGCACTCAGCCAGTGAAGTTTGAAACTCATGCAGAGAAAAGCTCACATACACTGAATATGCCTGAAATCAGAATTGCCTCTTGGTTTTCTGCTCCTCACTACACCCTAGATAAGACTACAACCAAATATTTGCAGACTTCTTTAAAAAATTAAAAAAAAAAAAAAAAGAGAGAGTATGGAAGAGAAGCAGTTTTGTTTGGATAGTTACCAAGAGAACTCCAGACACTTCTGCATTTACAATGGGTCTCGCATTTATCACCTCAGAAGTTAAGCATCCAACTCTTACTGCCACTGGAACAAGAAAAATTGAGGATTTTGGCTCTGATTCTGTTCAGTGGAAATGATGCATATCAAGAAGAAACACAAAGCTGTCGTCTCAAGGATAGAAAAATTCANAAAAAAAAAAAAAGAGAGAGTATGGAAGAGAAGCAGTTTTGTTTGGATAGTTACCAAGAGAACTCCAGACACTTCTGCATTTACAATGGGTCTCGCATTTATCACCTCAGAAGTTAAGCATCCAACTCTTACTGCCACTGGAACAAGAAAAATTGAGGATTTTGGCTCTGATTCTGTTCAGTGGAAATGATGCATATCAAGAAGAAACACAAAGCTGTCGTCTCAAGGATAGAAAAATTCATTTTACTGCTAAAATTAACTCAGTCTCAACAGTGTTGAGAAACCAGCATCAATAGTGTTTGGTCCTATTTCTGTCTGAATGATTTGTTAAAGCCAATGTAAAAGAAAAGTAATTAAGATTTATAACAGTGTTCTTTGTTGCTGTATCCAGGATATTTGTCTTTGATTTTACTTATTTCAATGTCTAAGAATATTAAAAAGGGCAATGACTAATGCTCAAGCAATAAAGAGCTACAAGTAAGATCTAGAAGTGTACAGACAAAGCTCTATACCTCAGATATGATTCTCAGAAATTAATGTCTGAAATGACTAAAGAACAAGTGAGACCAGAATTTATCCAGTTGCTTTGAACATTAATTCACAGATATAAACTGAATTAGCAGTTCCACACAAAACTCAATTTCCGTCCCTTCTGTTACTTATTTTCCTCTTAAAATTCATTTCACAATTTTGTATAACCAACAGAAAATTCAACCTGCAGTTCTGGTACTGAATATTGATATGGAATTCTCAATATTACACTCACTGCCTGCTTTTGTTACCACAGCACTCTTCATAGTGAGTTAGAGTGTCTAAAAATAAAACTCAATTTTTGTTTTTAAATTTCTTTTCCAAATGCCAGCAAGAATGTGAACCACAAACAGAAGAAAAAGCTAGGAGGAAGTAGATTATAATGGTTCTTAATATAAAAAGTATGGAAGAGGTTGGATAAAACTTCTCCAGACCTTCTCCATGATTCTGGGATGTTGAAACTTGGACAGAAATCAGAGAGGTAGAAAGGACAGTAATGAAGCTTTCCAGTATTATCATGGAATCAGAAGGAATATAATTTTTTCATGTTGCATGGGGCTAGTCAGGAGCATGACATCTGGAGAAGAAATGCTTTCTCATGGTTATTCAGATTTGCTATTGGTGGTAATTGGGCTTGTGGTCAAATGCCTTTCAAGTCCAACAACAAAACCACAGACTCAGCAGCAGACCAGGGACAGGAAGATCATGCATGCCTGGTCCAGATTATAGAGGAAAAGCAAGCCAGAATTCCCACTGAATCTGCCTGCATGCATGTAATTGGAGGATAGTAGTGACAATAGAGCAGATGTGGACAGCTCCAAATAAATGCAGTTTGACCAACTGTTGCTAACATCATGAACCCCGCTCAAGAAATCTCCAGATTTAGCACACAATCATCAATGATAGTCTGCTGACTTAGACATTTTCCTTCTCCTATGGTAAAAATCTAACAGTCCTTGGCACATTCTCACTGCTTTAAAAACTACAGGCAAAAAGAAAAAAAAAAAAATACAACGCAGTGGTTCCTGGCCAAATCCTATTACTTGGAAACATAAAATTACGTGTTGAGCATGTTTTTCTTTCTCATCTCCATTTTCTCATTTTGCAACACTAAAAGTAGCTTCAAGGTGCTTTAATATTTAATTCCATTGAGACTCTTCAATGCTTACATGTAGGCTTGTAAACTTAATTAAAAAAAATAAACAGAAATACTGCAATTACCAGGGCTAGCTCTTCAGCATCAAGAAAGATGCACACATGCATACATCAACCAATACAGTTTTTCATTCTAACAATTACTAAAAAATCCCCTGTCACTCACAGTATTTTAAACAAATTATCTTATATTAAAATTATCTTATATTAAACCTTGATACAAGATAACATATCTGCACAGATTAGAGTCTGGTCACACATCAGAGTAACTGGGATACAATTTATACATTATATTAATTTTGTTTGCTTGTATAAGAGATTCTAAAGAATCCAAGAACATTAATCAGTCTAGAGGAACTCCATAGAACACTTCTCCATATTTGAAATCAGCTTATCCTGAGTTATTGGTGCTCTGAACAAGGTCACACCCACTAATCTTTCCAAAGAACAAATTTTTTAGGGTGAGGATCATTAATACTTGAGAAAGTTGGAACGGTTTAGCTGGAAAAGTTGCTGGGAATAGCTTTACTTTAGACAGTGAACTTTATGATCTCATTTAAGACAAAAAAAAAAAAAATGAACTACTTCTGTGGCTATTCCAAAATGGTGGAAATTAAAAAAAATGACCAAATGGATTATTTTAAAGCAAATTTGCATAAATTATACACAGCAATTATGCGAAATGATTTAGTTGTAGAATTATTTCACCATCTTGGAAACAAATTTAGACCGTATATTAGCTTTTCTGCAAGTTTAATTTACTTTTTGACATGTATCACTCTTCTGAGGCATTATTTTTAAAACAGCAATTCTGTACAGTGATCCTTTTTCAACAAGTCCTATGGGCTTCAATACCTATCAGCCTACATCCTCTTCTTTTTTCTTTTGAATTCTAGATTTTGACAAACCATTCTCAATTTTCCTTGAGAAAAGCAGGCAGAAAGTTTGTAAAAATGAAAGATTTAAAAAAAAAATGCAATATACTTTGTTTTGGAAACTATTGGTACCAGAGGACACACTATCCATTTATTAAAATGAAACAAAAAAGAAAACCATCATCCCACAGTTCCCTCTTTCACTGTGGCAATAAATGGTTGTGTTCATGCAATATCATTTAAGTTTTCTGTAATTCCTGAACACATTGATGGAACAAATTTCCCTCTAAGTCCGAGGCTCAGACCAGCGGGCACCACAAGCTGTTACTGATCGGCGTTAACAGATACCACACGCAATGAATGCACTCGTGTCTGAAGCCAAGAGGAATGTCATGCTCTGTGTGGTGGTTTGGGCTTAAAGGCCAAATAGTTCATATTTTCCCTCCACAATCAAAATGAGGACATGCAAATTGTAGCAAAAATCCAAGAATTCAATCAGTGACTATTTTCAATACTGGCAGCATTAGAGAAGAGCTTGCTATTCAGGCCTGATTCTGAGAATCTATGTTAACAGTAAGTTCTTTTTCCTGGAGGTGGGAGTAGAAGTGTTCACTTTCTCAAACATAATAATGAAAATAGGACATACTTCTGTCTGGAAAAAAAAATCCTGTTTTTCAAGACTTGATTATAGTTAAAATTACCTATTGAATTTGCAGATGTCAGCTCAGTTTGAAAACTTCACTGGAAAAATGTTACCATAGCAGATAAATAAACCTTTATTTGGTTCCTATATTGAATGTTTGGGTTTTTTCTTCCCCTTCATTTAAAAACACTTGACTACTGGGTTTTATATTCTCACTTTCGAGAAGATATGAGATCAATCTTGCTATGATTGAGGGTGCACCCATCAGCTGACAAAACTGGTCAACAAAAATACTCAGCAGCCCAAAGGCAAAACATTTCGAATAAAAAAACAAAGCTTGATAATATAGAGACAAGCACTGCACATGGCCCCCTGTGAGCCTTCTCCAGCATTTTTAAGAGAAAGGAATGGCTGAAAGAATGTTAGAAATGCTAATGGATATTTATGCTCAAACAATTTCACTATCTCCCAATAAATGTGAATTTATTGCAATAAACTTTATGTTGCAATGCAATAGAATTGCACTGAGAACAATGTTAATGCTCATCAGAAAGATGTGTTCCCTTTAAATCAGAATAAAGACTTATAAAGCCCCACAAAGTTACATGTGACACAGAAAAAGCTTCTAAATTCATAACATCAAAAAAGGTGTACCTAGGAAAGAACCACCAATTTAAATATCATCAATTTCATGTTTTCATCACAGACTTTAAATTTCTCCCTAATTTAGCAATATAAAGGTTGTAAACAGCATAACTGATAGAAAATAACATTTGCCTTTAATGCCAAACCCTGGTAGTTTAAAATGGGGTTTAGTTTTCAAATGTGAATGTCAAAGCAAAGCCGAGTGGGTTGGAAAGAATCAATTCAGTAAATGAATACAACAACTTAAACATTAACCTTAAGGATGAGATTTGAGCAACATTTGTCAGACCGTGTACAATTTTATTAACTGTTATAATTTATGTATTTGCTCTTTTTCTCACTTCATACCAAAGCAATAGCAAGGTTAAGAGTAGTATGACCATACAAGTATTTGGGAGCAGAAAAGTTATCTTGCTCCTAAACTTTTTCAAGCCATAGCTGTAATTTTTGTCATTAAGTATGGCAGCACAGCAAAGCTTTGAATGTAACAAAAATTGTTTTAACTAGAACTGAACTGCCCACACTGTAGATAACTTCAGGCATGGGCAGATGTTTGGGTATGGGGCTACAAGATTCTTCTACTTTTATCTCTCCAGTAAACTTAAGCCCACTTTAAAAAACTTACCTACATATTACCAGGAAACCAATCTGCTTTTTTGACTCCTTTGATAGACAAGAAAAAAAAAAAAAAACAAAAAACAAACCACCAAAACAGGATCAGAGAAAAGTGACCTGGAGTTATTTACCCTGTAAATAAAAGGTGTTTTGTGGTTTTTTTTTTCACCGGGAAGTGAATGAACAAGGAAGAATGAACAACATAGAATTTTTTGAAATCCATGTTTGCTTGAGTATAAAAAAACCACCAGCTGAGGATGCCAGTTTTCAAGAAACCTTTCACCTCACATGGTACTACTGGGAGCTCTCACAAGCACAGGCTCCAAGAGCAGGGTCTGAGCTAGCACATAAAGGTCAAACTCTGCAAGCCCCAGGAATGTGAAATCCATGGAAAACAAATGTTTAGCCCACATAGAGGATCTCCTGGTGGTACTTTCACAGTGGGATAAACAAAAGCAAAGCAGCATGATGCTGTTTCTGCAGCTGAGCTCTTGCCTGTGCAGTGCCACTGTGCTAAGCTGCACTGAGCACAGGCCAAATTGATTTGAATGCCAAACTGCTGAGCCTCCAACCCCATTTGCAGTGCCCCAGGAAACCAGGGCTCCTAACTGATACTTTTACCTCAGACCTCCCTGGACCAGCTAATAAGGACATCTTGGAGCACACACAGAGTGAGGTGGGCTGCTCCTCTGAGATGCATCTCAACAGCATCTTGAGCAGTCCTGGCACTTCATTCTGGGATTCCTACAGCATCCCTGCTTGCAGAAAACATCCCCCTCCCATAAATTGATACGAAGAGACAAAACGACAGAAACTTCAAGAAGATATTTTAAAAAATAAACATAAAAATATTTATAAAAATATGAAATGTTTCCTCCATTCATCATTTCTCTAAGTGTTATTCTTCCTCTTAATCCTCTTCCCCCTCCCTTTTCCATGACAACTTTCCCTGCATTTTCTTAGATGACATTTCTATTGCAACATTTAAGGATGATAGATGATTGAGAGGAGATAATGACATGAAGATCAGTATTTCCTCCTCCCTGGGAACCTTATATCCTCACTTCCAGAAAAAAAAAAAGAAAAGACAGCCTGTAGATGAGCTCCTAAACAGACTTACTGCCAGAATAATAGGATTGACTTTCATGTATAGGGTGTGGACTGTACAACTCTCTTCAGTGCCAGCCTATTTACTTGAATAATTTTGCTTTTAAAATCGCCATCTATGTGCTCACCATCATTCCTCATATATACCCCCAGGATAGAACCCCCAACCAGACTGGTTTATTGACCAAACTTCAACAGGCCTACTTCATCCATATTCCCATTCAGCCAAAGAGACCACATGGAAGGAGAAGAAAAAGTTGTGACAAGGCCCCACATTTCCTCTAAGGATACAGGCAATTGAAGAGGTATGAATTTTATCTTGAAATGAAATAAACACATCTAAAGACTGTAATTTTGGGTTCAAAATTACAGGCACAGTCAGAGAAAAAAAAGATACACTTCAAAGTTAATTGAAGTAATTAGTGGTACTTTGAAGGCAATAAACTGTATTTAGCAAGATTTAAAAAATGATTAATAAATTGGTCAACAGACTAACTTCCCAGGTTGCTTAGTGTTTGTTTATTAAACAGAATGGGATCATTTGCCACAGAAAATGAATTTTTCAGAATAGCACATTTTAACTGAAAATTAATTTTTCTATTTAATATCATCAACTGTATCTACTGTTTATTTCACAATTTCAACAATAAATTCCTAATTGTAGCAATTCCTGTACGGGTGCTGAAGATTTTAGATAGAATTAGACAAATTATTATAGCTTCACTGCTGAGTGCACCTGTGCTAGTATCATTCCTAATCTCTTCCTTGTGAGCAAAAAACATGCATCGCAGTGAAACATACCCTTCCCTTTTCTGTAGAATCCATGCATAGGCTGGGGACAAAAAGATGCAATATAAGAAACTGCTGTTGAAAAAGCTGTATTGAGTCTCTTCAGCTACTCTGTAAATCTTTTGTAAATATACAAAGAATCCAAACTGGCTGATGTAATGGATTAATTTGCTTCAGCAACTGCATAGCTCCAGACACAATCCATCTAAAACATAATTAAAATACATTTGGTAGATCTGAGGCTAAGCTTTTAGGAAAAAACAGATTACATTAGAAAGATTTTAATGAGGCCAGGGCTGATTACATCCTTGCTTCCTCTTTTGGATAGGGACTGGGGAATCCTCTGAATGAGGTTAATATACCATCTACCAGCTAGAAGCATATGGAAAATAAGAAAAAAGGGACTAAAACAAACATGGGGTCTTTTGAGCTTTTAGCAGTATAAAATGAAAGTGTTTAGCATGTATTGAGTTCACCAGAAGAAAAGCAAGTGGCTGTTATGTATCACTGCCAGCAGAGTACTGTTATCTATGTATTATTCCTGTACCACTTCCCCCAAACACTGCTGTTTTCATATTATGTCAGGCATGTTTTAGTATGCATCATCCTCCAAAGACTAACTAAATGCCAAGCACTCGGTGAAATAAAAAGTGTTTGGGTAGAAATGTGCCACACTCCTGAAGTCATTTACATGAATTAGAATTCACATTAGCAATGTTAAATACTCTCTAATACCTCCAGATGAAAAGCATCGAGTCTTCTGTGGGAAGACATGATGCTTTCATCATTATCAAGATTAATTGAAGACGACAGAGATAAGGTGTTCCTCAAAACCCACATGCTGTGGGTACAATTCCCAGGCTTGTCAAATAGTTTCTATTTCTTTAATTTTAGGTAAATCACAGATAATTTCTTTGTCTTTAGCAGATTCAGGAATGTTGTTATACTCAATATTTATTCTGTGTCTGCAAACTGAGATAATTAAAAAAAAAATTTACTACCATGCTACATGGATGCATTCATTAAGATTTGGGATACATGTCATACTAGAGTGGCAGAGATCACATTACTAATCTCAGTGTTAATGATCTAACACAAATTCCAAAACAATCATCTGAATAAATGTCCACATGTTCAAAAGGATTTATCACCTGCTACAGATACCTCACCAGCCCCTCTTTTCCCCAGTACTAGAAACCCAGGCCATCGGTTTTGGCCTCTACTACAAAATCAGAAGACCATGTGTTTTGTTGTGTTTTTGGGGTTTTTTTGTTTGCCTTTTTTCCCCCCCTTTAAATCCTATACTAAACCATCTCTCAGAAAGAAAAGGTGAAATAGGTGATTTGGAATAAGAGATAACCCTCTGTCTTCTTTTCATAAAACCCACAGGAAAAGTGCAGGCAGTCACAAGAAGTGATCTGGGACTTCACAAATTCAGTGGTGCCCTAACAATGTCATCAGGTTATCAGGCAGTAAATCTTCACTGGCTCACTGTAACAGTTTGATTCCCTACCAGGATAACCACATAGCAGGATGAACATGGACTATTTAAACTTCCCCACTTCACTCTGCAGAATTCCTCAAAACCTGCAGCTCCCACAACCTCTTCAGTGTATGATTATAGATTTCTAAGATATTACATAATTACTACCTAACACACAGTGTTGCACCTAGTTGTGATTTTATTTCAAAACTTTATTGCTGAAATACCCATTGTAAATCACTTAGGCAAATTATCTAATACTATACACAAAGAGTTTAATGCTGTGTTCCATCTTTAACATTTACACCATGACACAGTTGCAAATCACCACAATGATACGCTCACTTGGCATTTGAAAACTGAAGCAATCTTCCCAACAGAAGGATGCAGACGAAAACACACAACAGCTCTTAGGACTGATTGAAAGATTAAACGTTTATAAAGGTGGTTTAAAAAAAATCATGCTGAAAAAGACTATGGGGCTTACCTGCAAGCAGATCACAGTCAAGGGAATGTATGTTTCAATGTTAATTTCTCAGATGCCTGAAATTAGGCACAACTGAAGTACCAGACACATAATGCAAAAGAAATAAGTTTATCCACTGACCCCAGTTAGAACTGGAAATTTTTAGCAAGATTTTTCCAGCTAGACCTAAAATACCTCACTATACTGTGAAATTGTTCTGATTCTGTGAGAACTTACCTTCTAGCAACTCTTAAAAATATTTCTCAAGAAATAAGATAATTTTTCAACAGTGTAGTTGAGTAAATTTAAAAATCCAACAGATTACAAGAGTTAGGAATTGGAAAAGTCTTCAAATACAGAGATATATCCCACACACGCTTCAGCCAAGTTGCAAACAATTCAAGCTCATGATGTGCAGGTAGATTATGCTGGTGAACCCACAATCACTGAGTATAAAACTCAAGACAAGGGAGCAAATTTAGAGTGCCCCAGCAGCAATGTGACACAGTCACACAGAAAAGCAGCATTTTTCAGGTAGGCACACGCTTCCCTCGTGTGCACTCCAGCTGGCCAAAGCAGCGAGAGTGCTGTTAGCAGTGCCTGAGCCTGAGGAAATTCTCTGTTCAGAGAGAGCAGGTATTCCAGCCCAGGTTAAGGCTGTGCTTGCCACATTCACACAGCCTGGGGCCAGCTCTGAGCAAGAATGGGGGAGCTGGCAGCTCTCTGAGCGGAGCTGTGCTACAACAGGCACAGATAAAGAGGTGTCGCAGCGAGAACTGAGCAGAACAAGAGAGCAACGCACAGGGCAGAGAGGGAAAGGAGAGAGGCCAAGAGAAAAGGAGTCAGTCACTAGGGCTCCTCAGTAAAACCATCACGTACATCCTTTGTTTTTCTGCCATGACCATCTAAAATTTCTCTGTTCAACAGAATAAGATCTGCTTAATTTTTAGGCATGCCACAATATACAGAATTGCCTCAACTTTAAAAAACACCAACATTCCCATTAAATATTAAAGTCTTTCTTTACTATAGAAAATTTATATAAAACATTGCATAATACTTTAAGTACAAAAATTCCACCACCACAAAAACTTAAAGTTATGCTGTAAACATAGAGGATTCTTTCAATTCAAGTTGCTCAGAGAAATTCCATTTATCCTCTTTTGTTCAATTGGTGACTCAAATACTAAACCTGTTTCCTTTCCTTCTGGGGTGCAAAGGGTTTATAATGTTGCAGAAGTGTATAAAATATAATAATGAGAGGAAGATTATTTTTTTACTGGGATGAGTACAACTTTGAGCAAAGCTAAGAAACTAAATGCATATGATTTAAAGGCTTAGCTTGGTACATAAAGAGTAATTCTCAAAATTTTTGGTTTTAATAATTCTGAGGACACATGCTTCCATTTTCACTTCACTAGGCTATTTACATTTCACAATTCCTTTCCTTTTGATATTTTAATTAGCTGATATTCAAACTTGCTTGAGTCCTGTGAGCCTTTTTATGAATGGGAGGATTCAGGCTGTGACTTATTTACTTCTTCTTGCAAGATTGACATGTGAAAAACTTCTCCTTTGATCTCACACTGGTCCCAGCGTGACCTTGAAAAAACCAAATCAAGCCACACTATGCTTAGCAACCTAAACAATGAAAAATAAATTTTAAAAATTGCTGAGATTATTTCAGTGGCTGCTAAGTACTATTTTTAGTAGCAGTTTGGCTTAAGGAAAGTGACCTCTGTCACTTCATTCAGGACCTCTGTCTGAGGCCACCAGAACTCACAGAGTTACTGGTAATATTTAGCTAGATCCAAGTAATGGCTGTTATCCAAGGTTTTTTAGTTAGTATTAATAACAAGACATATACATACAAGTGTGTATATCTACATGTGACCAGAGCTGAACTGGAGCACCCATCCTTGAGCACATCTGATCTCAACAAAAGGAAGGGCTTCTAGCTTTCTTCCAAGAAATTGTACATAATATTTCAAGACTATTTCCTTTGAAAGTAGAAAATTACATTTTAGAGTTTCTACTAATAATAGAATTAGAGGGATAAAGGAGAGCTACAAAGAACTGTTCACATAATTAAAGACTTTTATAAATAATCCCTCACTCTGCTATGTGGCTGAATTTTCCAACAAAGTAGGAAAGGAAATTATGTCCCTTGTACTAAGCACTATGAAAGGTTCAAGAAACCTACAAAGTTTTATTCCCTATTCCACTCCATAGGCGTTAGGAATTGTTTCTTTAGACCTCTGTTATACAGATCTATAAAAGAAGTTATATGTCCAATATATCATATAGGCTTTTTGTTCCTTAGAATTATTTGATTGGAAAACCTTGGTCTTTGCGACTATTACTATCTGTATGGAGACAAAAGCAGTTTTCAGAGTAAATCCTCTCTGCTGATGAATGGGGCATAACTGTTTGGAATGACAAGCCAAGTCTCCCTACTCCTGTCCAGTGTGAATCTCCACTGCTCAGCATGAAAGGCTGTAGAAGTTCCCATGCATGCATGCAGATTTTTTTCCTGAATAAAGTGAAAAGGGAGAAGCCATATCTGTAAACAGAACTGCCAATCATCCCTTGCTGACCTGGGAAATCCCAAGCCAAGGTGCTGAGCTGCCAATTTAGGCTGCACTTGAAGTTACATCTTCAGCAGAGGGCAGTGGCCTAGATGTTGTGTTGCTGCAGGGATGGATTTTTTTTTTCCCTCTGCCTGGCATTATCCCAAATAATGAAACATTAAATAATGTCATTCACCTACAGCACAGGACAGCAAGACTCAAACACCAAGACCTAATGAGTATTTAATTATTAATACAATGTGGCACACTTACAAATGAGAGGATTTCAAAGAAGACAAATCAGGAATGCGGCATATTTGGAATGAGGGTCTGAATCAGGCATAGTGGAAATATACATCCAGGCTTTGCTGTATCCATACTTTTGAGCCTTTACTTTTGATGCAAAATCTTAACACTACTAAAACTTGCAGGACTATTATTAGAGAGCTCTGTTTTTGCAAATCTTCCTGTTCTTAGAAGCAACGTTTACTTTTCTCCTAACTGATTTCAAATCTCATTGGGAATCTGAACTGCAAGAATTTTCTGGGCTGATTGTCTGACAAAAAGGAGATTGACATTTCAGATTGACACAAACAAATATCAACTCACTTAAATACCTAAACAGAAAACTAACTGATCTGAGACAAATCTCTAATCTCTAATGAACACAAAGAAAGTCCACTGCACAAATCACAGAAAGAATAAAGTGGGTCTAGCCTGGAGACCAGGGAAATCAGAGAATCTTCCTGGAAAATCCAAGAGGTGTGGGAAGTATATAAGTAAGCAGAGGGCATACTCTTGACTGGCAGCAGCAGCTTGGTCAGCAGTTTACAACAAGGTCTCTCTGCTATCAACAACATGAAAAGTAAAATATAAAGACAAAATAACAGGTACATGGCAACAATATAAGTTTCTGTATTTAAAGTTTTGAAAACCACATCAAGTCTAGTACAAAGATGGCCAGTGGTATGGCTCTTGTGTCAATGGCATGAGACAAGTAATGTCCTTTTTCAGATTTTAGACCTGTTTTTCCACTATTTTGTAATAGATCATATGGAAATTGCACATTCCCATATCATAAGTACAGCCTTGTTTATTTTCTCCCCATTTTGCAATCCATTCTTCATTAAAATTTATACCACAAAGACTTTCAATAACTCAGACAGAAAAGAATTCACAACTATCGCTTTTGCTGATAAATGCTCACCTTATCTTAGAAAACACTATTAGTCCTCCTGTCTGACACATGGTAGCATCCCTGTGCAGAGAAAGAATCTATCTTGGAATTGTACAATGCATATAACCAGCTCCTCAGGAACTGATTTCTAATCAAAGGAAAAACCACACATGCACAACATTCAACTGTTTCCGTAGGAGAGCCTTCTTTTCACTGCATAATCTCTGTGCACACATTTAAGCTCTTTATGATATAAAAGGAATATGTTCTGTCACTTTAAAAATCAATCAGTGGAAAATGGGTAATGTAAAAACACGACAGGCAAGCAGTGTGCTGTAGCAGGAATAAGCAATAGCTGGAGAAGGCACTATTCTGAATTTCCCAGCATCAGTTCACAAGAGCTTATCTCTTGCCCTGCATTAATCAAGGCCTCCAACAATGACTCTGCAGAGCTTACTGATAACAACAAGAGTAATAAAAAAGGTTTGGTGCTCAGTCCCATGTTTGCTGTTGTGCTTTTCTGACAGGTATGACACTCTCTACTTCCCATGATGGTTGGGGTTAAATAGCCAACAACAAACACAACTTGCAGTGCCCTGCTACAACTGTTCAACCATAAAATAAACACCGCTTAGCACGTTTTAAATAAATACTAAAGAATTAGAGAGCACATGGTAGAAACATTAATCTCGTAATCCTCCTAGCATGTCTGCTGTTTATATGAACACAGACAGGGGGTGTGCCACCAGCTCCAGCCTTGAAATACACTCAGGTCCTAACTTTGAAAAGCAATGAATAGTCACACTCTTCCTGAAGCTGTTGGAGCTGGCCTGGTTGTCCAGAATAGGTTGCAACTGATTAAGGTGAGATGTGTATAAGACTAGCCTGGATACATAATAAATAGAAGATGCAGCTACTGTGCCCAGAGCCCCAGATGAAGAGAATCTTGCCACTCTGTGCTTGGAAAAGGTGCCAAACACACAAGTGACAGCTATATCCAGATTTCAGCCTCTAAAACATCTACACAGTATGACTTCATTAATAGGTACTCTTTACAATCCTCCAGTGCTTCTCTTTTACACCTCTTCCTCAAGAGCATGAGCAGCTGCTTGATGTGATACACCAAACCCACAAACGTGTCCTTAGGATTTGATGTGCAGTAGCTGAAGAAAACCTTTTCCCCAAATCAAAATGTCACAAACCAAGCATACGTATTGATTTTTGCTCTGATTATGATGTTCATGACACAACCTAATTTTATTTCATTTAGAATAATGGCAAACTATGAAAGCAAACCAGATGAGATTTATGTTGATATTTAAAACTCTTCTGAGGTCTTCTCTGATGCACTAGCTGCTGTCTGTCAAAATAGTGGATGTGCTGTGCACAAATGCATGCAGGATGAAAAGCTGCATCTGATTTATGTTTTTATTACTTGACACTAGCAGAGCAGACTGCAGATCAGAAAATGCAATCTCTAAAATGATTTAGATCTGGATGATTTTATGTCATTAACATATTATAACCAGAGCTCAGAGGTGATCTTTGAACTGCAAACATTATTCCCAATCAAAAGGAAATTGGCATAACTTAGTCTTGAAAATAAATTAATGAATTAATAAATTAATGAATCCCTTCCATAAGGAATCTTATTCAACTTCTACCTCTAAACTCCATGGTATTTGGTTTCCCATAATCCCATCAAGGTTCCTACAGTAGAACTACTATCTCTTATTCCTTTTTTAAATATTTATTTAGAAAAATCTCCAAATTAGATGCTAGTGCACTGCAGAAAGATTGCTACACATGCTACCTCCTTTTGGTTTCTACTAGCTACAGCAAATACTGATGGCAAGAGTCGCAAAAGAAGAATAACTAGAGTGAATAGGAGCAGAACTTGTCCTACAAGGAAACTCTTAATCAGGGTAAAATCCAGGAGGAACAGTAAAATTAAATCCTTAGAAATTTAAATGTTATTTAATTTTTTTCCTTACTCTTACACAAATGCACTTGTACTATTCATTACCAGGGCTTCATTTAATTTATAAATTTCCAATTTCATGACTCATTTCTCTAATCCCTCTCTGCTTTGTTTTGTTTCTCTGTTTGTTTGGCTTTTAATCTAATGGCATAGGAAAAAAACCCCCAAAAAACAAACAAACAAACAAACCCCCCAAACCCCCAAAAAACCCACCCAGGAGTGGGGTGAAGGGAAATACAGAGAGGAAAACTTATTTTGGGGTTCTCTTTCAAACAGAGTTTTAGGTTGTGTGAGGATAAGGACGGAGCAGGGAAGGCAGTGATAGCAGGGGATGTGGTGGAAACTGAGGAGTTGTGAGTGTAATGCTTCTCCTTTAAGCTATGAAGTCCACAGTCTTTTTTCTACCAAAAGCAAGAACTGCTTACTCTTTTCATCAGTACTGTTCTTTCAAATCCACACTGTCTCTCCTTCAGTATGATTTCGCTCAAGCCTTCCACTGTCTGGAAAATTTGGGTCAAGCTTTGCGTTGCATCGCAATTTTTAAAAATCATGCAGCTTCCTCCATCCCTTGCCAACTCTCCAAAAGCATAGGAAAAATCACTATGAAACTGTATGCTATTTTGCAGGGGCAATGAGTCTTTTTGTTCAGATGCAATAAAATTAATATTAAGGCATTACCAGCATTGTTTTATATAAATTTTAAAATTTTTCCAGGTTTATTGGGTTTTTTGGTTGAGTTGTTTTGGTTTTTTTTCCTCCTTATAGCTCTTTTATCCCCAGAAAGTTCTGTGTGGGGAAGAATTAAGATTTTTGCAATTATCTTTTAAGAGTTAACAAGGCAAAAGGATTAACCCCCCAAAAAGTTTGCTTTATTGTTATCAACAATAACAAGCAGCAGAAGCATGTAGCTAGTCATAAGGACTCTGGAATATTCCTTGTTTATCATTCCTTTGTTCTGATAAAACCAACTACTGCAGCCTGCATTATATGGACAAACGGTGCAATGAGCTCAGTAATGGGTGAATTTGGTCACACTTTGAGGCTAATTGCATAAAGGAAAAAGCAGACTGCATACTCCAAGTGAGCATCTCTGTTTCCTCCTTCCTTAAGATTCATTAAGTGACTCCAAGACTGTTTACTTTTTACAAAGCCTTCACTGGTTCACTGGGATTTACAAAAAAATACCTACACAACCTGGGAGTACAACTCCCATTGATTTTTCCAAGAACCTGCTTCCAGATTACTTGAACACTTCCAAAAATCCAGCTTCCCATGCCTGATCCTCCATTCTGTTCCAGCCAAATACATAAGAAAGCTTTTGTGCCATAAATACAGCATGTGGTGTCTAGGACTAACAGTGACTAAAGAGAGGGGAAGGATGAATTATTCTAGCCCCCCCCCAGAACTGAGAATTGCACCTCACAGGGAAAGCTGTGACTGAAGCACTCAATTGCAAAGACCAACAGCACAGTTTCTGCATTTTTGTTTCCTAAGAGGATACTTTGTGTCAAGAGATGCCAGCAAAATTGATCTCAGCCTTATCAAACTTTGTTCACCTAAATGAAAGGTGCCCTAGTCTCTCCCAGTCCCTCCTTGGCCAAAGTGATTGACTTTCCCAGAAACATTTGGAATAGTATCTTGACTATCAAAAAGGGCTAAAATTTTATTGATGCAACAAATCAGTAACTACACAAGCGCATCTTTGCACTTTAGTGAGAAATTTTGATTCTCAGTACTGCTTTTGATCGAATCCTCATTTCTGCAATCTGAAAACATCTGGAAAACTTGGTTACTTCCTTGTCTCCTATTTATTAAATGCAATCCAAGAGACTCTAAAAGTCTGAACCACAGTCTGTGCTTCAAACTTAACTCCTAAACACTGTAACATACAGAAGAGTAAATTTCAAAGAGAGTGAGTTTAATGCACATCCACTTGAGCCTTCACTAAATAATAAAGAGCTCAGAATATTTCAGAAATAGCAAGCCATACCTTTTTCCCTGTTAAAGTTTTACTGCCACAATAGCAAAATGTGAACTTCAAGAAGAATTTCAGGAAGATGGAAAGAAGATGCAAGAAGGTGATGTGGCAGCAGGAGGTCTCACAAGCACAGCTCTCAAGTGAAGTCTGTTCTGCCACTCAGCCCCAGCACTGAGACGGAAAAACGGAAAACAGCAAGTCCCCTGCATTGCACAGGGTCAGCCAAGTTTGGCTCTCAATATACAGCAGCTCCTCACCCATCACCTGGAGCACAGCTATGGACAGGTTGCTTTAAAGCACAGATGCCAGCAAATAGCACAAACAAGTCCTACATAATTAATTATTTATACTACTATCATTATGTCTGTAATGGAAGTAATTAATGGGGATAAAAATGTGTAATAATTTAGAAAATACGTTGGAGTAACTAGTTCTCCCATATGTTTTTCCAAACACAGTTTAAATGGAAATATTATGTACTGGAATGCTCTTTCCTGTGTATGTGGAAGAGAAGCTGAAGTACTATACCAGGGTATAATTACAGAGCCACACCTGTTTACTATAAGGATAACAAAGCTAGACTTTCATATTGTCTACTGCTGCTACCAGGCCTGAAATAGAAATGCAACTACTTCATACTACCAAAAATAATACTGCAAGCACTGTAGCATAATCACTTTAATAAGTTGAACATGTCTATGTCACTGGTATAGGAAATATAAAGATGAATCACTAAGATACAATACTATAATTTGCTTTATGAGTAAACCAAGGAAAGATTTACTTCCTTTTCAATTAGTTTTCTGCGGGAAATTTTATATTATCAGTTTGCAATTGACAACATGTATAAAAATAAAAACTTTTTTTTCTCTGATTCGAAAAAAAAAGCTCCAGTAAAGAGGCAGTGTCATACTCTTGGGTGTTAGGATTTCACCACAGAGGTCACAAAGGAATTCTTCCTCTAGAAATAGCTTCAGACCTTCAGCAAGACAAGTTGTATGTTTTCCTGCCCTGTTTACAACTGACTCATCAAGTATTAGCTGTTGTTGCAAGCAGGATCACATCTGCACCAGGCCAGCTGCTTTATGTTATAGAGCACAACTCCAGTGGAGAAGAGCAAAAAGAGCATTTTAAAATAACAAAAAATAAATAACCAGAACAAAAACAAAACCAAAAACAAGCACAAAAAAACCCCCACCCCAAAACAACCACAACAAAGACACCAAAACCAATTCCAAAGCATGAATCAAAAACCAAGTGCAGAGGCCTGAAAAGTGACATTATATTTCACACACTGTAAATATCACTGCAGTTCTGTTCCCAAAAAGAGGAAAGCAGCAATGCTGGAGCAAATTATTGGAACCTGAAAAACTGGATGGATAAGAAAATACTAGCACTGCACAACAGAAAGACTCAGCAAGGTAAATTAAAAAAAAAAAAAAAAGTACCTATAGATGAAGCCCTCTAAGATAGAGAACTGTATCATCACTGCCTGCTCCTGAGACTGCAGGCTGCCAAGGAGAGGTCTCACTTAGAAAGGCTGGAAAGCAAAAAGCTGTAGGAGTTCCATTAGGTTGATATTTACATTTGGAAGACAAATTTAATTTGCCTGAATTACAGCCTCTTCTCTTCTATTCTGAGTGGATATTAGCACAAGTAAAATATTTTATCAAATTAGTCTGAACAGTCAGCTTCACACAAAATATTTCTTTCATATAAACACACAAATTTTCAACAGAAACACAGCTTTAAGTTACATTTCATAGAAATCTAAATGTGATCCTGATTTTTGTAATTCAAAACAATTATGTGAAGATTCCTCTACAGCAATTTCTAAGCTTTGCAATCTTCTTTCCCTTCATTTTCAGAATTCACTTCCTTGGGTTCACCTCAAACTATAAAAATGTATACATGTTGGGTTTTGGGGGTTTTTTTTATTCTTCTTTCCTTTTCTAGAAAAAGGTTCAGCCTGTAGAGGTATATTTCAATACGGTAAATAAAACACTAACTTAGTAAATATGGATAAAAAAATTTCAAAGCAATGGCAGTGTCTGAAAAGGGGAAAAGACAAAGAGGAAAATCATCCCTTCCTCATAAGTAACCAACTCTTCTATTAAAGTAGCCATTACATAACTAGCAACTTGCAAACCAGTCATTTCCAATATACATAATTCCTGCATTTTGAAATTTTTTTTAATCCTCTTGTAGAAGCTGAGAGCCTTTCCTGATCCCCTACCAGACTGCAAACACAGAACAAAAAGGACAGTGTGTGCCCTAAAGACCTTTCAGCCCAAATGCAAGGCACAAGACAAGGAGTGGCAAGAAGCCAGGTGGCCAGGATGGCAGGCACCCAGACACCTGACTGCTGTCAGGCTTCTCCTGGAGAAACACGGTATTAAAAATCCATATAAAAAGCAAGGTGGTGAATGGGTTTGTGCGTCAATGCAAGCACTCCCCAAGTTAATACAAGGAAGTATAGAATAAAAAATCAGCAGGCCAACATGTGAGTGACAAAATCATTGTGTCACTGCCTGTCTCAAACAGGACAGGACATCGTGACAGCACACAAACAATGCACAGGCTGGGAAAGGCCTCCAGCATCACTGACAGAAAAAATGAGCACTTGATGCTGATGTGATAGAGAAAGGGAGGTTAGCTGAGAGCAGGCAAAATGTTCCAAGCCACAGGTTACAAAAAATATTTGGGCAGCAGATGTGAGTAGATGGAGATTAGAAAATATGTCATCTGCCAAGAACAGAAAATAGAATGCTGGGATGTGAAATGTGGTGACTTTCAGATTTGCACGTGGCTAACAAAAGCTGCATGTTAGAGCTCCCGTGTAAAAACAAAATCATGCAAGAAGGAAGCAGATGCTGGGATATAAAAGGTAATCAAAACTGAGATGAGATCAAGGTTATAGGCCAAAAAACAGTAAAAAGATGATACTCCCCACAGCTACTAGGAATGCTGTACCTGGCAATAATGGAGAGGAGATGAAGAGCTCTGCTTTAACCCCTTTGAAATGACAACCAATGGCAGGTGCAAATTAAACATTTCCTGCAGAATAACACCATTGTTAAAAAGGATACGAAGAAACAACCAACACTGCTATCAAGGTGTTAATTGTTTTGTACAAAAATACCTTTCAAAGAAGGAAGCTGTTATAGAGCCTACTGATAGCTCAACCACAAGCTGGACTACTACTGAGAAAGGAGAGCAAACTTCCTCTTGCAATCCATTTTACAGGGACCAGAGGTGTGCAAAGCAGTTCCTACCCACACCTACTTTAACTTAGATACACTTCCTTCATGTTTTCCAAACACCACAGTATCCCCAAGCTCTTTCTCAAGCTGAGGAAAACAGGGTATAGCATCCTTATCATGGTTTTATGATAAGACACTCAAGAGCACTGACTACTTCTGTGTGATATGAAGCTACTCTCAGGGATTGTTATCATTGCCTCCAAAAGCACTGCCCCACACTAATCCTCAGGAAAAGATGCCATTAATTCAGTGAACCCAAGCAAACTTGAGAGGAGAACAAAATAAATGCAATTTGTCAAACAAACAGTCGTAAAAACCTCCTAAAATCCAGGAGACCTGAGGCAGCTAGATAACAGATTTTAGCAGATGAATAAATTAAACAAATGGCATCCCCACAGACAGTTTTTCTTACACTTTGAGCATCATCTATACAAAACAAAACAAAAAAACGTTGAAGAGAGAAGGAGAAGAGGATAGGTTTCCTGTGATACCTTTTGGTTCAGAAAACCAAAAGTTAGCTTAATCCAACCCTCCCTTCAGGAAATATGTGAAGATTACACCATTGTATGTAACAATGGGCTGAGAAAGGGGGAGGGATAAAATGGAAAAATGATGGACAGGTGGGATTAACACATTCACAAGGGGAAGTGAGCAAGTGCCATTCTACTCTTATCCATCTACAGTTCTGACTCCAGATAATGCCTAATTCCCCTTTATGTAAGTTTAAAAGAAATGCTTTTTCACAAGCCATATGAAATCAAATGTTCATGCAATATATACCAAAAATGCTCCTAATGCCTAGTAAAAAAAAGTTAGGCACTTGGGAATTAAACATTAATTTTCAAACACAAAAAGAACAAATCATCATGCTTTAAAACCCACACAAATTTGTGCATCTCTAAACACACACCCACACTGTTCTGTACACACAGGAAATTCACATTAAATTAAATCTGAGCCCATTTGTGGAGCTTGTAGTGGCACCACAAACAAAGTAAAAGGTATTTTAGAAAGTTCATAAATAATTTAGGAACAACAGAATAAGCGGTGTTGCCAAAGTGCAATAATGTTATTTTTGAAACTAGAAGAAATATTTAAACCAGTGTGTTCTTTGCTAATTACATCAGAAGCAGCACTGTTGTCCTGAAAACAGATTTGTAGGTGGTTCTGCCTGTACCTAAGTGTAAGAAGGCATTCTAAAGACTTGAATATAGACATTTGTCTTACCAGAGGTAATTAGACATACATTTGCTACAACACTTCTGTTACCTTCCCACACAAAGAGAAAGGATCCTTCTTTTTTCATCATTACTGAAAGACATTTTCAAAGGTAACTTTCACAGAGAGAAAAAGAGTCACTAAAGCAGCGACTTTCACAATGTGCTCAATTCTTTGGAAACAATTTGAAAATCACAAGTGGGTTCTGAAAAAAACAAATAAAATATTTCATCAGAAAAAGAATAGGAAGAAAGGCTCTGAATTTCAAATATTCTTTACACAGAGAGAGGTTTACCATCAACTACAAGCAGCGCATGAGAGTCTAGACTTTTATTTCATTCATGTTTATATTTTGTTTCTTCCCTTTCACTTCATGCATGGCCCGGTATTTTTCCATTTCTTATGAGATATTTGTCCCTTCTTAAAAACCTCTCACAATAAAAATAATGCAATTTCTTTGTTTACCCAGCCTGATGAACAATCTTGACAGTTACATTTGGCCATGGGACCACCCTCCCTTACATACAAACCACACAACCTCCACCAACACACCTGCCTATATACAGGAGAAGAAAATTCACATCTTAATGCCAGGCAGGATGTGTGCATATTTACAGACTTTTATTTCAACTCAATAAATTTGTTAAGGCCATTGTGATTTCCAGTATTAGACCAGTATTATCTGTATCATCCAAGTTTTATTTTCTCTAATTTCTGTCAGGATATTATGTTGAAAAAAGATATTTAGGACTCACTCAAAGAATGGCAGAGAATTTAGATGCACGATAAACAATAGTACAACTATAAGGAAGACCAGTGACTTTCCTAACTGAAACTCATTTAGTACTTCCAATTCACATAAATAAATTGAAGAAATTACTGTTATCTCTTGCATTTCATACCTGTAAAAGAACAGACTTTAGTTCGGGTTGGGAAGCGTAAAAAATTGATTCTCTATTTTGAAAAAGAAGGTTGCAATGGTATCTTTAGGAGTCCCAAAGTAGGTGAGAGTGCAGAAGTCACTCAAGCTCCACACCACTGAACCTTCCTGGACCAAGATGCAAGTCTTTGGGACTACACAGATATATCTGAAGAAACTAAGAGCCTAAGGCATAAATCTCAGGAATTCAGGAAAAGAACTGAACAAAGACATTAGCAAAAGGCCTGAGACTAAAATCTTAAACCCAGGCTGAAAGTCAAAGAAGGGTAATTTTCATATTCCCTTGCATCCCTAAACTGAACTGCTTTTGGAAGTTTTTTGCTTTCCAGAGCGTGGGGAAGGGCTGTACCATTCAGGGCTTTTATCTATAAAATAACTGTGCAAAGTGTAACGCTAAACCAGACAGCAACAAAACTGCTCCACAAGGATGCATAAACCAAGGCTGTAGTTTGCAGGACAAGAAAGGCAAAGTTATTTTAGGTCTGCTCTTGTGTACCAAATCAGCATTTCCAAGCAGTTGCAGACACTTGTATTGACTGAAAACAGAAGGATTACACAGACCTAAGTGGAGGGCAAACACACAATGAAAAAATATCATTTAACCACAGCAACATCATTGAAGTTGCAGCACCACTGGATCTAGAGTTCCCAGAGGTATATTTAGGGCTGGTAGTTTAGGAAACACATATTGTTACCTGTCAATTGAGAATATTTTATATGAAAAGCAATGAAATAGGGAAATTAAATACTGCAGATATCATAGGTACAAGTGCAATGCTCAGCCTTGGACTTTCATTCTCTGAATACAGTACTGACTGAAGGAAAGGCTTGCACACAGAAGTGAAAGAAGAAAAGAGAACAGAAGGTTCTCAATACAGAAATGATACTTGGACTTTGACCAGATTCAAGAGGTTTAAAGCTGTTGTAATGTTCTTCCTAAATGTCTTCAAAATATGTGGGATCATAGTAACTAATGACCTCCCAGCAGCACTGGTGAACCAAGTTTGCCTTCCTCATACATCTTCAAAAACAACACAGGCTGTATTAAAACTGGTTTCTCCTGTAATAAGAACAAACCTGAGAGCAACAGCAGTAGAACATAAAGCACGGTAAGATAACTTAGGGATCATCATTATAACAGTTTTTGTCATTCTTTATTACCTCTCCAAAGACTTCAGAAGATGACAAAGCTTTCAGAAAGCAAATCGAAAACAATACCATGGATAAATTAAATTTTGGATTTACTGCTAGGCATAACCATGAAGCATTAACAATGTACAAAATTGCATTTAAAGTTATGAAGAACATGACCAATCTCCAGTGTTTTTTAAAGAAATTAGGCAATAATTTTATTCTAAGTGAATGTTCCAGAGGGTAAATGACTTCTGCAGTGCAATAAATGGTACAGCAAATTGAGGAGTATATTTTAAAAGTAGGAGCAATTTTCCTTCCATAACCTTCACTTGAAAGAACATTATTGCTATTTTATTAAATAGACTAAATGAAAAATAAATTAGAAGGCATTTTATGGGGTTTAAATACACTTAATATCACAGTAAGATATGTGGATTTAAATGGCAACTTTCTAAATTATACCACACTGAAAGCATAGAATATACAAAACAATTTAAAGAAATAATCAAGCAACCTGACAGGGCAGTTACTATTGTTACCTAGAGGACCCATGAAAGAGATCAAAGATTTATTCTATTTCTGTTTATGTAACTTATTATTCAAAACTCCACTTCATATAAATTCAAGATTTTGGCAAGTTATTGCTCCCCTGCAAAAAAAATCTGGCAAAATCAAATACCTTCAGGACATACAGCCTGCACAAACTATGTAAGGGAAAACTGTTAAATAGATTTTACACAGCAATCTGATGCATTTCTCAGCCAGGACAAAGTACATGCTACTGATATGCCAAAAAGTTGCTTAGCAAGGTTATTTTCTTAATACTAGGAGAGAGACAGTTCTCAGAAAAACATGGAAGAGTTTTTGCTGTTACAAGATGTTCTACAGTACAAAAATAAGCACAAAATAATTACTGAAATAGGTCTCATATTAAAACAGCGCAAAAGAACAACTTGGGGGGTTTTTTTGGCCAGGATTTAGTGGGGATATCAAAACTAAAGCCTTGTTTCATTGCAAGAACAAGGCTTGTTATGTTTACCAAATGTGTAGGTAATTTGAGTATTCATGTTTCCATTGACTTAGTTTATTTTCATTATTTAGTTAATAGCCTCACAAAAAATGGCAAAAAAATATGGGTTTCTCCACTAAGTCTACCCTAAAAAGAACACAGTGCTTCACACAGAAAGAAAAAAAACATTGTGGAGAGGGGGCAAGCACTGCCCCTGGACAGTACTGCTTCTCATCAGCCTGCACTGAGGCCCTGAGGATTTCCCAAGCTGTTACAAGTCTGTGAGATGACTCTGGAATGGGTGTGGAGGTTGATGGCAAAGCTAGGAGCCCTCAGGTGAAGAACTGTGTGGCCAGGCACAGCTTGCCTTCAGCATGTGTGAATAAGGAGTGTCATGATGTTTTACTTTCTGACATAACACTCACTGCATTTCTCTAGAAACATACACTGAAACGTATTCTGCTCCTTTTTTATATTCTGGCAGTTCAAGACTCCCTCTTTGCTTCAGTTTATGCATTTTCTTGGCTAAAAATTCTCATATGATGTTTTGGGAAGTGGCATAAATGTGAATATTTATTACTCGAGCTACACAGAGCAGAAAGGTATATGCAGAACCATGGTTAGAAATACTCACTGCTGATGAAAAGGCTGTAACTCTGACTATTCCTAGGATTTTTCCTTGATGCTGCTATCAGTGTTTTGCTGTCTCCCTTGAGGATATTCAGCCTACTTTTGGCACAAGCCCAATTTTGCAGAAAGGTGCAGATCTTCACCCTTTTATGAAGGCCACCCTTTTTGACATACAGAATACTTTCTCAGTATTTGAGTACCAAAGAAAAATATTCACAGCTATAAAAACAGATATTAAAATGAATAAATAATCCAACAGTGCAACATGCTCAGCCTAACTTTAATGGAAAAGCACGAGTCCACTGCTTTTTCTCTTGCTGCTTTTCCCCATTATTTTAAAACCATTGGCTAACTCACTCTCAAAAAATGTGCAACACCTGCTGGAAGGCAGAGGATAACCAAGACAAAGAACTAACCCTGGAATGGTGTTTGTAGCACTTTGCCACCTGGGTGTCATCACTCTGTCACCAGCAACAAAAAGTTGTCACATACAGGCTGAGCTCCAGGACTTGAAGAGTCCTTTGCTGCAAAATCAAATAGTATCTTTGGAGAAAGGGACAAGAGCAGAAAGTGAGAAAAACTTTACTACCAATTCTTTTAGCCTAAAACCCCTTGAGATAGTCAAAACAGGCTGACTGGATTTGACAGGAATCTTTCCACAGATCTCTCCCAGGCCTTTTGAGCTAATTTGTGGCCCAGATGTTTCTGTGGTACAAAACCAAGTAAAATCTGTAATAATTTTGAGAGTTCTCCAGAGTCCCAGTTCAGAAGAGTGTGTTACCTGTAAGTTCCAAAGCTCAAACTCACTCTTAAATCTACACTGGGCTAACTGAAGTAGTTTCCAATTTCACTGGTAGAGCTTTTATATGATTCTATTCCTTGCAAATGAAAAATTTCTCCAAATCTTTCAGAGTTCAGACACGATCTGTGCTTCACAAATGTATCTTAAACATGGCTCTGAAACTGTCACAATACTTTCCAAGCTATGCATATAATTCATACATATGTCAGGAAGGAGATGAATTATCAAGCCTACATTTCTGGGGTATAAGCATAAGGCGTTTCTAAGATATGTGCACTTTTTAATTGCTATTTGCTTTTTAAAATTTCAAGGGAGAAGTTTAGGACTAAAACAGAAATGCTTGAACATAATTAGTTTTTTGCACACAAATGCAACAAGCTATCCCCTGTCCTGCAGAATCTCTGTGGTCTGCTGTGCCAAGGGCAGCTTTCCCTATGCTGAGACAGGGATTGCAGTGGCAGATGTCTCATCCTTGTTGTCCAAATTAATCTGGCATAGTGAGTAAAGGATGCGGTCTGAGACAGGAAAAAAACTAAACCAACTTTCTAAGGCAGTTTTGTAATACACAAGTTATTGCTGGCTTGTTTGGTTGGTTTGTTATTCATGTTCCTTGCTTGTCTATGCACTCTGCCTCTTTCTCCAATAAATCTCTCTTCAGGATTAAATCTTGTCTATGATTCATAACAGCTATTAGTTAAGAAATGATGGCCAAACTGAGTGGCACTTGCAGAAAACTGATATAATTTATTTATTGACACCAATAAGTAATATTTTGAAACTGCCAAATGATTTTAAATTATGTTCTTAAGCTCAACTTTTTCATTTCTGCCTTCTCCTCATTTTAGTCCCAACTGCTGCATTTTTCCTTGAATAATATTAAAAAAATAAGGCAGATGGCCCAATCATAGGCAAAGGCAGTTAAACAGCATAGATCATGACAGCTCATTTCTGACTCGGGATGCTTGGTACTATTGTGAAAGCACATATTGGCTACCAACATAATATTTTTAAAAAAGGAAAAAAGTTCCCCTCCTCCCTTTCCCCAAAATAAAGGAAAAACCAACCCTCCCCAACACAACCAAGCAAAACCCACCAAAATAAACTAACAACAAACTCCTAAACCCTTCCTCCTTCCAGATCAAAATGGTTACAGAAACCCTACAACCTGCTGAAGTTACGTGAATAGCACGCCGGGTTTATTTCTTAAAACACAGATGAACACAGGCATAGAAATATTTTTTTCACTATTTTGTATCAGCTTCTTGAAGCCAAAAACAAGCATGTATTCCCATTCTAAGTGGCAATAATTGAATATGCCACCACAAGGCCACTTCCCCCTTTGCTCTTTGAATAAACTGAAGAAATGCCTTCTTGATAAAAATTTTGACCCCAAATGCATGTCCATGAAAATGGCAAAATTAAATATTAAAAGGTTGTCCAGAAACTGGGACATGGTCTATCAGGTATTTATCAAGATAAGTTTTTTAGAGGCACAAAGGCAGTCACAAATATAATTCTGCACTACAATAGTAGCAAGGAGGCTGAGTTGCATCAGAAGGGAGTCTGAATTTCCCTCGGCATGGAAATTGCTTGACATAAACAACAACAAAGTTGCTGCATAGAAAAGTCATTTGCTTTGTCATTCAATAGCTATCTATTTTGAAAACAAAACCCTATTAAAAGATCACTTATACTCCAGCTTGATTGATGATTTGTCACTTTTGCTACCCTTTTACTGAGCAGCAGACCAATAAATAAAGAGTGACTTTGAGCGACAGTAAACCTAGAATTTAAAGTAAATTAGAGGAAAATAATCTGTATAGAGGAGAGCCAAAACAAACACCAAGGTTTGATTTTTCTTCTCCTCTTCTATTGCAAAATTGGGATGTAATTAAATTTCGTAATGACAGCTCTGAACTCAACCATCTGCCTTTCCCTCCCCCCCATCATTTTTCTCACATTTCCATGTAGACTATGCTACTCACGTTTCTAGGAGGGAAGCAAAAATTAGACTTATTGAGTGGTGACTCTCCAAAGGAACAGTGTCTGAAGATGAGGATCTACAGGTCACAGTATTTAGAGAAACCTGATCAACACTGCAATGATGTAGGTCAAAAAGAGCACTTGGATGTGCACAGATAAGCAAATACTGAGTAGGCTTAGGAGGGTCCAAGTGTCTTTGATTTACCAATGAATCAAAGTGCCCTTGGACCAGTGGGTCCTGCCTGGCTCTTCACACTTCAGAAAAATTGTGGAAGACTGAAAAAGATTCAAAAGGCAACATCAAATGGGAGCCTACAAAATCCAGGAAAGTATGACATGAAAAGGAGCATCAATCTGTTTTGCTGATCTAAAGGAACATGAAGGAGTGACTTGATTGCAGCCTTTAAGAAATACATGAAGCAGAAAAATTTGATAATGGAAGAATCACAAATGAATGGCCCAAACCTGAAGTAAGATTAATACGGTCTGAAAATAAGGAGGTTATTTTTAACACTGGAGGCAATGAACCACTGAAGCACCTTATCATGGGTTGACATCAGCTCTGCAGCACTAGAGACATTAAACTTAGTGCTTTCCAAAAAGCATTGATCTTTAGTTAAGAACTAACTTCTTGAAGAAAGATCCCTGGTTAGATGGAAACAATGACTTCTTACAAACTCCAGGACTGAATCTAGAGGAATGATTGGTGGGTACAGGTGGAGAAACAGCCAGAGTGAATGGGTCTTGATGACTTTACAGTCCTGCACGCTGAAACCTCAAAGCAAAACAGATTACAAGAAGGTAAGATAAATTCAGTTTTTAGCAAATAATATTAAAAAACTGTTATAGTATCAACTTCCTAACAGTTTTCTTTGAATATATTTCAAATTTCAGTGGCATCCCCTCAATGGTTTCTTTTCAGAAAAAAAAAAAAAAAGGAAAAGGTAGCTTAATTGAATTTTATTAAGTCAAAAATTTGAATTGACAAAGAAGGCCAAAACCAACACGTGTTGTCAAGGCAACATGGGACAAGAATTGTCTTTAATATCTATTAGATCTGACAGTTGATAATATTAGGCATCATTTGTACAGAATACTGATGCATCTTGCTGTAATTTTAATCTGTAATGAGAAGCAAAAGAAATGCCTATAAGCAAAGATAAAATCTCATGTTTAAGAAATGCAATGTAATTTTTAGTTTGATTTTTACTTATGCCAATCAAGTAATACTCAATATAACCCCTGGATGTTAGTGTCAGATGCAACACAACACTGGTAAGGAAGTGTTATCTCTAAGGGCTCAATTTAATTTTTAGCAGTTTAGGGTTTGATGAATGTTGGAAGTTAAGAAAAAAAAAATGAAGTACCCTGCAGCAAACTCAGTCAGATAATTTATTGCAGCATTAATAACTCCATCTCTGTCATGTAATTAGAAAGTAAAATGCAAAAAGGTATTTGAAAAACATACCTTCATGAGCAACTCAGCTTCTAAAAGAAAGAAGAACTTTACACAATACAGAAAAAGACGGAGGGGTACTACTCTAACTTGTTCAAGCACTCAAGCAATCCAGAAATAAATTCAAATGCATTTAACTACAAAACTTACTTACTACACTTCAAAGGTACTTCCACAGTCTGGAAGACAATATTTAACCCAGACCATTACAACTGGGGGTTGTGATGAGCAGGGAAAGGAAATAAAAAGAGAAAATTAGTGTTTAGGGCACAACGTTTGCATCAGAATCCTGGAGCATTTGCTAATTTTTTTTTTTTTTTTCTGTAAGACATATCAGTAGTGCTGGACAGCAAATGCTTCTGTGTTTACTAATTGTTTACTGCTGAAATACCTAACTAGAATAAGCACAAACCTGCTATATAAGCTATATAGTTGCCAGAGAACTGATTTTCCTCTCTCTCATTCTCCCCTTTACTTTAGAAGAGAATGACTGATAAAGCAACTAACATTAATCTCTCTCTATTACTACACTGTTCCAGTTGGTTCAGAAGACAGGAAAAGTCTTGGAGAATTCAAGAACAGGTGAATAAAAGAATTCCCTATATTACTGAACAGATTCATCTGTATCCAGATGTTCTTAAACGCCCCCAAAATACAGCTCCCTCTTAAGAGACCATAGATTAAAAGTAGTACCCTAGAGCTTTTCTACTGAAGTTTTTGCTACGTTATGGCTGTAATTACAGTTTTCACAGCTAATATTTAGAGAAACTACTTGGAGTTTCCATACTACTTCATTAGAAAATGAAGTCTCACTGACTCATCTTCTACCACAAAGCAAATTCACCACATGTCAAAGAAGTCTGCAAGACATCTGTTCTGAGAGATCAGCTGGAGGGGAAGGGGCATTCCTTCAGGATCACTGCATATTTTCCCCACATCTTTTACTTCTCATCCACAAAGTGAATCTCCCAATTAGAAAAATAACTAACTTCACAACCTTGTGGTGGAATTCGCTTTGGCTGGCTGGCAGTGCCCACCCACTCTCTCACATCCCCTACTCAACAGGACAGGAGGAGAAAGTGGGATGGAAAAGTCTGGAGGTTGAGATGGACAAGGAGGTGATTTACCAGTTACCATCACGGGTAAAAAAGGCATGATTTTGGGAACATTAATTTAATTTATTGCTAATTAAATCTAGACTAGAATGGTGAGAGAGAAAGACAAAACAAACCTCCAAGACACTTACACCCAATACACAACCTAAAGGCAAACACCAAAGAAAGCACAGTCTCTGCATGTCAGAAAAATCCAGAGGTCTGTGATTGCTTGGATGTGACACTTGGACAAGCACTCATCTCAGTTAAATGACAAAATCCAGAAGTTATTTGCATATTTGCAGTTTTGGTCTTTGGCTCTTGTAAAATGGTTGCATATCTCCGCATTGCAAACAATAAACAGCAAAATGCAATTTTATCTCCTAGCATACCGGTGAAGAGACAAAGCCCTGGAAACAGGAGTCTCCTGAACTGGCAAAAAATAGGAAACATTCCATCCTGTTGGTTGAGCATTTGGGAACAGTGGTAACCAGCACTGGTGTAGTGAGTGGAAAGCCTTGAAGTCTATTTCTACCTGAAAAAAAATCATATACAGGTTTGGGAAAAAACAAACCAAAATCCTTAAAATGTGGACAACAGTATATACAGAAGGGTATGAAAAAAATGTATGGAAAACTAGACTGCATTACAGAATATAACTAAGACATGACCCATTAGAGGAGAAAAAACACATTAAAGTCAACTTGAAAGAGAAGATTCATTTTTGTGAGGTAAACTGAACATCTAAAATTGATGTATTTCTAATTAAAGTCCAAAGGAATGAATCAAGTATGTTTCTATCCCAGCCATTAGTTCTTCTCTGTGCCTTTCTTATTGGATCTGATTGCCAGTGCTACTCATTTAAAGAGCTTCATTACTCTGTTGTTTTAATAAAGTGATGTGGAGATTTACTGCCCTTCCCATGCTAGTGAAGAAGATTAAAAGATCAAAATAAACTTGAAGTTGAAAGTTAAAAGCATGTAAACTTATAAAAGAGTTACAGCACAATACAGGAAAAAAATTTACACAAACTATGCTATTTTTAGAACCAGGCACTGTACAAGAATAGCACTAATTAACTGAGCACAGCTATCTACAGTATCACCAACATTCCACTTCCACAGCTTTGTTTTATGTGAGATAAAATAAGAAAAACTTAAAACAGAACTGTCCATACAAGACCAAAGATCTGTTTTGTATATCTACATCTTTGGAATAACATCCAAAGCCCATAATTTGTACACCTGCATGTCCTAAGACCTCACTTTTAACTCCAAAGTTAAATCCATGTGGATTTCCAAATCGATCCTTAATGTTTTCAACTTGATGCCAACTTACAGCTGAATTTCTGATCCTTCTTCCTTGGTGTAACTATGAAGTATATTTACATGGTTTTTTGCACAAGAAATGATTAGTAGAGAGCAGTTGTTTGTACTTCCATCTAATAGTGAGCTTTGCTGTCTTAAAAATTCCTTGGAGAGAAAATGAAATGACAAAAAATATTAGAAATTAACTATATGTAAAAAATGTTGGGGTTTTTTTCATATTACATATGCAAGCATAAATACAACCAAAAACAGATCAGTCAGCTACTAGGAAGCCCACACAGGCCTTCAAAGCACCTGGAAATAGCTGTAGCAGGAAGGTGAGAGGACAAACCAAAGCGCTCATCTGTTCTCTTCCTAACGACCTGCCACTGCTACAACTGCCAGCAAATCATCCCCTGGGATGGTCATGTTGTTGCGTTTAATAAATTCTCTAAATTGTCTTTGCTTCTTTTAGCATTACTAAATTACATTTGAACACATATGAACCCTCAAATGTCAGCTCTGAAACCTCACAGTACAAATAAAACTGCCAAGAAAAACTAGAGTCATCCAAAACAATAGCTCTGATATGAAGATGAAGGTAAGCAAAACACAGCAGAAGGAAGTGAGAACACTTTTCTTTCCACTTTTCATCAAGAAAACAGAGGGAAGGCATCTTCTTTAAAAAATCATTCTTTGCTAGTCACGTGTGAATGAGTACCTGAGCATTATATAACAAACTGCTCTGCAGTTTAAGAACTAGGAGGAAAGAAAATTCATCTTATACCTAGCTCAAGCCTCTACTGCCTCCAGCAGCGACCATGAATTGCAATTCCTGACTTTTCCTGCAAGTAGAATAGAACAAGTCATATTTCATATTATTTTACAGCGTATAATAATATGTGTAGAGAAGAAAGAGGAAAAAAGATCAGTTCTCTCAGTCATCTAGCCCTCAACTAAATTTTTATTTTTGCACTTGTTTTAATAAAATCTATTTTTCTTACCAGCAATGACCCAATAATTGCTAATGTGTAGTCTTGCTTTTCTACTTGCTAATATAACAAGTGGCTATAAAAACAGCCAAAACCATGTATAGTACCAAGCCTAAGAGTCAGAAGACTGTCTATCATAATGGTAAATACATTTCCTTTACATTTCCTTCCATAAATACATTTACTTTATTGATATTTTCTCTTTTGCATCGAGTGAGCTATCCTTTTCACTGCAACTCTGATTATTCTTTTTATTCCTTGGAGTGTTTTAAGTAAAAGCAACTAAGACCAAGTCCAGTTCTAATGAAATGAGGGAAAGCTTTGCCATCATCCTTAATATAATCACGAAGCAGCGGTCAGTGAATAAAAGCTGTGTACCTCTGTAAATTATTCAGGCTTCATAGCATGTCCAACATTTCAATATTTCTGCTGATTTCCTAATGTATTTATGCTTTTCAGCAAACCTGCAGTGCCTTGCTGTATTGACCACCCTCTGCTTTACCCTTAATTTGTCTCTTACTGTGTAATGCACGACGTGTATTGTGTGAGTTACGTCGTAACAGAGCACATTAGTGGGGATGCACGTTAGGGGGAAATTTGTTATTGCTTTGTCTGTTTCTGCACATTTGGTCATGGTGAGGCTTCTGGGGATAGCAAGGATTTCCTCGGGGCTGAGATGCAAGAAGAGTGAAGAGAGGGAAGGGAAGAAGGAGGATTGGGAAGGAAAACTTACAGAAAGGACACAAATCTGGACAGTAGAAATGGCTGAGAGAAGTGAGAGGCAAAGTCAGGCCTTGGAAGTGAAGGATAAAAACCTTTTCTCTGAAAGGGGAACACAAACATTTTTCTCTTGCCACAGAATCACTGCGGAGAAAACTAAGCCTGAAGGAAAGGCAGTGGTTGTACCAGAAAAGGAATGGAAAGACTGCAAGTGGAGAGAAGTCAGGCAGAGTAAAGTTTGCAGACTTTTGATCAGTTTCTGTTTACATGAACCCTATTTTGAAATTTTTTTTCTGCTTCAAAATCTTAATTGCTATAATTTGTACTCAAGATGAGTCTGGCTTTTGGATTTAAAGCTTTTTTTGTCTTTTGGGAGCATTTTCTACAGAGGAGAGTTTAGGCAAACCCACACAGAAGATAGAGATGACTCAGTCTCATCACAACTACAGAATGGCAAATACTTGTAAGACTTTTCTATCACAAAATATGAACCCTTAATATCTCATTTGAAGACTTGAGAAGCTTTATTACCCACAAAATCTTACACTGTTGCTTGCACCCTGCTTTCCACGGATACCACTCTGCCAGGAAGCCTCCTAAAGTCACAACTCTTGCATGTAGAAACTGCTGGCACGCTTGTAAAATTTATGATCTATGGTAACTGGAGAGCTAGGTCTCTAAAAAGGGGTTTGCATACAGTGAGTTTTAATTTCTGGGACTCTTCCCCTATTCTGCTCAGCTCTAGTCTCCCTGATTACTTATTGTTATTATGTAGAACTACCTGGATCTTTCCTGCAGGCAGTGCTTCATCTCTCTGAATTTCAGCAGTAGTAGCAACTTATTCTGCATAATTAAAAAAAATTCTAGTTTATCAAGCACTTGGATGAAGTTATGTGTTTATAGAGGGATGTTCTCTAGAAGTTTATTTGCACTGCAAGAAATTTGCTCTGAAATATCTGGTAAATATTCTTCACTATTTGTTAAATATACCAGTACACAAAATACATCAAATAATTCTTCAGTAAGTACAGTTTATTTTTCTCTGCTAAATAATGGAAGGGTTTTTCAATAAAGAGGATATGTATAAACAAATGCAGAACTACTTTAGACATGATCTATTCTATAATTTCTCTGAAAGATTAATTAGTGTATAATTTAGATGCTGGCCACATCCACCCATCGCTCTATTTTCCAGTCAGATCCATGACAGTTTTTGGAGGAAGCTTTGGCCTTTTACCTCTGCCTGCCTTCCAGAAGGGAAATTGAAATTATGCTGCAGAGTTCCCAGTCCAGATACCCACTACCCATCTAATCCCCTTTCAGTCAACCTGCTCAGCAGTTGAAAATACCTGCTGGAAAAGGAAAAAAAAAAAAAAAAAATGCAAGCACCAGTCTGTGAAAAGCCTAAGTAGCCAAGACATCGTTGTTGTAGCAACTGGTCACTATATTCATAAATTTGTAAGAGAATCTGAGGAAAACCATAACAAGAAGGGACAGATTCTGGAAGGCTCTGAACTGAGATGCTGGGATTGGACTGCTCCCCTACAGCTTCTGCCAACCAAATACTCCCCAATGGGTAATATCACTTGCATGCCCAGCTTGTACAGAAGGAACTGATGAAACCTTTGATAATTCAAATATTAATCTAATCAAAAATTCCATTAACAAAAGATGTTGGAGTGGTGGTGTATTACAGATTAATCAGAACTCATTACGATTCCCTCCTGTGGTGCTAATGATTCATTGGTCTTCCAGCAGAAATCTAAAGATATCTCAAGCAGCTTAAAGGAGTTATCTAAGAAAAAAATTATTAGTTCTTGTTCATTCTGAAAAATGCTGGTAAAAAAAGTATTCTATCTTACATAGGGAAATACCATACTGAAAAATAAGCATGTTTATAGCACCTATCAGAGTGGCCACCTGCAGGTAGAAAATCAGGTATTTTAATTGCTGACCTCTCTCAAAAATTAAAATCTTGTTCAGTACCCCCAGTAATCTCACCCCCCCCCCAAATCATGCCAGAAATCAGCAGAAGAAAAGGAGGCAGTAGGAAAACAGATATATACAAGTTCAGTTTTCCCAGTGTTTAGTTAAATAGTGGAGGGAAGAAACTCTGAGCATATGTTTTACATACTGGGGGGAGATGTTAAATTCTCTTTTTCCAAGGCAATGCACATTTGACTGCAGTGGCATGCTTTTAATAGTTGGAGGCATTTAACCTGAGTTGCAACCCACAAAATCTCCTGCCATCTAATTCTCAGTCCTTCAAGGCACAAGTTCTCTGCACAAGAATAGGCAAGAGATGCCTTGCAGAATGCTACAATTTTATCATTGTTTTTAACTTTTCTGCTTCAGAAAGTGTCAGCTATGCAAGAAAACTAGATATTTTCTGGCTGATTATACAGGCTATGGTATGTACAGGTACTGCTCCAGAGCAGTGGTGGCAGTGACATGAATGAAGGTAATTTGATCTTCCCTGAAATGCATTAAAGCAAAAATAGGATTATAACATGAATCAACATTATATTCCACTTTCAACAACACTTGTTACCTTTCCTGTTTTCGTTTCCATCCACAAATATTTACACTTTTAAATGTTACCTTTTGGTACATGCAAAAATAGTAAATAGTGTATCAGACAAGAAAATGCACATTCTGTAGGCTTTACTCAAGTAAAGTACAAAACATAAGCAGGCACCTAAATTACTGATCTAGAGGAGACATGACAGGATACCTGTTTTATCTTCCATGGACATGCATCTGCCAGTTGCATGGAACGAGACAGAACCTACAGCAAGGTCTGCAGCTACCACATCAAAGTTGAGGCAGTGCTGAAAATGTCACTGAATGAGAAAGGGCCAGATTTTCTGTTCAGATGATACACAGCATGCAGCGTGTCCTGTCACATGCAATTCTTTCTTGCTCTCATAGACACAATTCTTATTCTGACATCAATTAACATAGATGCTGAGGAACGAGGGAATTTATAGAGTCTAACGAGGTCTAGCAGAAGAACAGACTAGGATGGTCTGCTGTGTCTTTCCCAGGCCTGAGTTCTCCAAATTTTTGAACCATTTCACTGTACTCCAACTTTTATGTGAATATGAGAAGAAAACAACATGGGATATCCTAAGTAAACTGAGTTTAACCTTAAGCAAAGAAGGAGTTGAAAATAACCTACATCAATCTTACATTTAAGAGACAGAACCATACCCAATTAATTTTAATTAAGTTATTCCATTAGCACTGATTTCCTTTGACACTGCAGAGCACGACCTCCTCTGTGCTGTGGGTTAGCAGCGGGGCTGAGCTTCCATCATAACAAACCACCTCACTTAAACTTCATTACATTGTTGCACTAATGGAGTGGAAAGGATAAAGAGAGCATCTTACATGTCTTTTGGCAGTATCTCTGCCCTCAGAGAGGTTCTGCTAGTTCACAAGCTCCTGTGTGCACCAGAAAGATGCTGTTGCCTGCTACAATAACTTCTGCATAAACTTCTATCTTCTGCATAACTTATTTCAATCACAATATGGCAGCAGGATGAACAAATCAGATTATTTTTTGTTCTTGCCTTTCAGCTGCTCTATTCTAACCCACATATGGCAATTCCTATTCCCCTGCTATGCCATGCTCCTCTCCTTCCCAAACCAAACTTCTTCCCACCCTTGTCTACATTTAATATATTAAAATACTAAGACAGAATTTAAAAGAACACAAACATACTCCCCTTCTATTGTCATCATGAAACACATTCCCAGAGCATGAGACAGTAGCCTTCATGTTGTGCCCTTCAGGCAAATGAAATGTTTGTTTGCAGGAGAAAAAGCACATTTCTACCTCAAATTTCTAAATCGAATTTAATGAGAAGACAGCCAAGAGGTATTTAGAGAACTGACATTTCCCTCCTTTTTCTTTCAAATATATTTATCCAGAGCAGTAGCAGCTAATCCAGACACTAAAAGGGTCCATAGAGTTTAATAAGATCTCGTGGATGAAGACAGCATTTCCTGAAGCCTAGTAACCAATGTCACATTTTACAGCTCAGTCTAAGGGTAGCTCAAGTCTATCACGAGACACTGCTTTAGACCACTGTGGATCTTCAGAGGTAATTTCATTTGATCATTTGAATACTAGGCTTTAAATAGCAACTAATGCAATTTTGAAAATACTGCATTCTTAAAAACGGTATCCAACAGGTAAATTATAGGCAGAAATTAATATTAAAGCCCTATGGACTCTTTAAAGCCATTTCTCCTAAGAAATGAGCCAAAACCTCTTGAATTATCAGAGGTGTCAAATCTGCTTTCAGTAGAAACTCTCCACAGATCGTTTCATTAAATCATTTGATCACTGGCTATTAAATAAAAAAGGAAATAATTTTGCAGGAGAGCAGAGAGGGAAAAATAGCTATAATTAAGCATAGCAATTTAAAGTTGCACTCTTCACACACCATTACTGTCATTAGAAACCTAGTAATATGCTAGCAGAGTCACATGCCAAAACTGGTGAATAAGGAAAAGAGGATACAGAGTTTGTCTGAAGAAGTTCAGCAAAGTTCATTTATGTCCACAACTACCTGAATTGCTTGCTTAGCTTCATATGTGGGAATACTGGAAACAAAAATGTTTACCCAGTTGTACCAGTGGCCACCTCTCTGTATTTCTCCATCACTATTTAGTCTGGGATTATTGAATAAAGTGCAAAAATAACTTCAGGATTTTGATTCATCTTCTGCTTGGGAAAAATTGTGTTCTACCCTTCTCTCACAGAACTTGATCTAATTTCAAATAATTCCTATTATTTGTACATATATTAACAAATTGAAATGGAATTCATACATTTATGGCATGACCTTGTTTTCCATTATACAGCTCTAGGTCTCAAAGGGCAGTGGCAAAGCACCATTATGCCTCCCACATTTTCAGTAATAACTTGAGAGGGATGAGGGAAAAGAAAAGGAGAATTCAGCTGTGTGCAAAAAGGGAAAAGAAAGGTGACTGTCATGTAGGGAAAAGAAGATTACAAATTTGCTAAAATGAATAATTTACAATTACACAAAAATGCATTCAAATTAGGTTTACTTTAAGTGAGTCTTAAAAATTATACAGAAATCACCTTTTTAAAATCTTAAACAAGAGTCTTTTGCCAGACTGGACAAGGCTAATGGCTCAAACCAATAAGAAAGTGACTGAGGCTTTAGGGACCTCTACCAGGAAGCATCTCATCAGTTGTTTTGGGCAATTGTTTCCTTTTAGTCTTTATTATGCACCCTGAAAGATAGGTTTTGTTTATTTTTCCTTTGTTTGTGGAACTGCAAGTGTTACTGAATATAAGAAGAACTCCTTGTATTACAAGCTGGTTCTGTTTTGCCTATGTCCATTACTGCAAAGCACAGGAGAACAAGGAAGATTCTACTAAATGGATGATGACAATTTCTGTCTTCACCAAACCTTTAACAGATAATTTAAAATAAAGCACAAGCTCTGTAACACATCCTGTTGTACACCACCATACTGTCATAGAAAAAGTCTTTACACATATTGAGGATATTAATTTTTTCAAATATAAAGAGTGAAAGTCCAAGGCAGTTTGAAGAATCATCTGTGCTCTAGATATTCCCTATGCACATGCAAGGAAAACCTCTCAACTTTCTATCCTAAGAAGCAAGAAACCAATACTGACTAAATATACAATTCCCTGCGTCAGAAATATTTCATGGGACTGCAGTCACATGCAGAGCTTAGTATCTCTCAGCATAATATGGAGATTTTCTGAAATCATTTTTTTAAGAGCTAATAAAAATGGCTTTTCTACAACCTTAGACTTTCCTGCCAGCAGGAAGGTCTCTGCTGAGCACCCTAAGCAGGGAGTGCTGAAGCTGTGCTTCCTGAAACTGCTCTGAGTGTAATTCTTCACATGAGAGGTGACACAAGAAGTTGCTGTTTATGAAAACAGAGAGCTACCAAAACCCAGTCTCCTGGCCTCCTAGTCCCAGTTGTGTTTCCACTGAGCAGGTGACTTGCTCATTTTTGGCTGGGTCTGTTTTCCCCTAAATTGCTGAACTCAACTGGCTTGCCAAGCGAGTAAGTGATGGATGGAGATGATCCATGCGGAGACAAAGCAGGCCAGGTTAGGACAGAGGAGAGGAGGAAGTTGAAACCTTTCTTGCATATTAAATATCATCATTTCAGTCCCAGCACATCCAGGCCTGACTGAGATAACTGAAAATCACTCCCTCAGTTAATAGTCACCTCCCTAAATACACCTGAGGAATGACAACAGCAAGACTTCTTATTTGTTACCTGGCAGTTTCTGCATTTATCTAGGCTTGCATAAAGTGAGTGCCACCATGTTTAAGGGTATTTTACATCCCTTCTTCACAATTTTAATGACTGTACAAACATGTCACACACTACTCTGGTCCATTTGGGAAGAGAATATTAAATATAACTTTTTAACAAATCAACAGATAGATTTTATGACAAAGCTGCAAAGCTTGAATACTAGAAATGGGAACTCAAACTCTGACCTAGATGACTTTGCTAATAATCAAGCTATCATTTATTCCTTCTTAGATACTGCAAGAGGAAAAAAACCCCAACAATGTATATAAACCTATATAAGCACTGTGCTCAGTTCAAAACAGTTTAAAATTCTTACCTACAGGTCAATAACCAACCACTGTGATTAAAGAAGCCATCTTGGCAAACTTTTTTCTGTGAGGAGTTTCCTCATGTGCTTAAGGTCAATGATGCAACTGGGAAGATGCCATTAGAGCATCAAATTGCAACACAGATTGATTTTCACAGCTGCTGGCCTAAGGCATAGGGTTGTAATATTATCTTTTCAACTTTTTAACATTTTTCAGGTTTTAAAGACTTCCTGGTCCGTGCCACCATCACACCTCTGCAAGTTAATGCACACACATGGATAATCTAGTGAATCACTCCCCTTAGTCCTGGTCTGCTTGACATCCATTAGAGAAAAAGAGGACATACGTGCAATGCCCAGGCCTTATTTAGTTATTTCTCACATTTAGTTCATAGTTTCTATTTAGTTTGTTGAAACAGACAGATGACAAGCCAAAGAGATAGACATTTTAGTGCTTCTCACCATGGCATCTAATCATAGAACTCAATAGTGTTTGGGGCAGAAAAATGAAATTAAGGTTGTGATGTGAGAAAGATGAGATTGAAGCTTCCTGACCTCTGATCCTTTAAGCTGAAGAGTGATGTGTCCTCTAAATTTTGAGCCAAGGAGGATAAAAGGAAATAATATGTCCTGGACCTCAGTGTGATCATGCATAGTTAGGTGTTCCTAGCCATCAGCACTTTAGCATACTTGACTAGTGATGTATGAAGTAGGCCACCCCTGGAAATTGGTTTTCTTGCCCTGTGTCCGGGACCAGTGTAACCACAGGCCATAAATATTTAGGCTGTTCAATATCCTCTTACTTGTATTTTTTTAGAATGATTTATTCACATAACCAGGTTAAAACTGCAGCAGTAATTCAGATTGGGGATTGAAAAGCTGTCTGGCTTCAAGGCACTGGGGAGTTATTACCCATTTAGACTACAGGCAGAACAAGCCCTGTAGCCTGATTTGCTGACATTTGTCCAGAAAGGTTTCAGCATTGCTGTGTTAATCGACTGGCCTTGATCTGGGAAGGGGACAGAGCACAGATTTACTCCCCTATTTCACTGTAATCTCAATTCCTACTCCCATCCTCTTTTGGATCACTTCAAGCCTGTCACCAGAAATAATTATTGATACTGAAATGAAACGCTCCTGTAGCATGGTCCAAGAATTGTGGGTCACAGAAATAAGCCATAAACTACAAACTACAGTAAAATAAACTTTCTAAGATAACAGTCCTGTTTTCAGACTGCTAGCTATTGGCCACGAGTTGGCCATAGAAAAAAACAAAAGACACAGCAATAAAAAGGAGATGCTTGCTTCAAGCTTTCCAAAAGACAGTCCATCCTCATTTTCAGGCACATCACATCTAGAATGCAAGTGCTCAGGAATTTTTTATAATTTTCAGACTATATTCTAAAAAGCAACTTGCCTGTCTTCCTGACAGAATACTGTCACCACAGAGCCAATTTTGAAAGCAGAACTACTCACAAAATTCATGGCAAAATATTAGTATTATATCCCCTCATTTCACCTATTAGACTCAGAGCTCTCCATGAAGCCATCAAAAAAGTGAATAAAAATATAACTTCTTTTCTAAAGAGAAAGAATTTTGATTCCTCACACCTGCAAAATAACACTACTACCTGTGTAGGGACAACAGTCCCAGGAATGGCATATTTAAGGGAGCTGGAACATCATAGGACTCAGATTTATTACCCAGCATTAGCTGCATTCATTGCTGCTTTGAAATTGGATGAACAACACCCTATCCCTTTCCTGCCAGGGATAACACAGTAGAAACCCAGATGTAGTCAAATTATAACTATGGGCCTATCAGCTTTGTCCACAGTTCTTGTTCTCAACTCAACATGGGTCTCATATATGGTAAAACACTTCCCTAAGCAACTTGTTAACACAAGTGTGGAAAAAATGCAAAAACAGTGAAAGAGGTTAATTTATCTAGGAGCAAAAGCTAACCTGACACACAAAACTATGCTGAGAGACCCTTTACACCCACTTGCCTGGATGCTGGGATGGGCATCTGGACAAGCACTTTGTATAATTTCTTCTTGTGTCACTACTTCCATATTGCTGACAGACGCAATCAGAGTTTGCCCAAAGAGCAGATCATTTTTTCAGCACCATGGACACCATAGTCTACACACAAGCTGTGCAAAACTGGCAAGAATGGGGGCATAATCCACTTTATTTTGTAGAAATATTACTCCTACCCCAGTTTACTTACCTGATGCAGAGCTGGCTAACTGTACAAATTGCAACAGAGGAGGGGAAAGATGATTCCATCAGAAAGTGATTTCTGAAATATCCTGCTTAACAGACATGAGACAGTATATTTCTGTCAATTTCTAAATCTGGTGAATGACATGTCCTTCATGTTAGCAGAACTTACAGACAGGCATCTGGAAGTCTTTTTCTTCCTCTTTGCAGCTTGCTTAATTTACTTAGCACCACATCTTGAGCCATAATTGCAGGGCTTATCTACAAGTATCCTAGCACTACCCTCTGCTTGAGGTGCAGGTCAGTAGGTTTTTCCCAAGGTTACATTTTTCTCCCTTCATTCTGAATGCATCAGATCAAATAAGCTATTTTAAGTCTCCTTAATCAGATATCGGTCAAAGGTCTTTAATGTTGGCATGTAGGATCTAGGAAGCTGAACCTCTGAGATCTGCCTACAATGGAACAGTTAGCTTTGACATAGCAAATTCAAACAACCATGATGAGACAGAATTCAGTGAGCAATATCACCCAGTACCAGGCAGTTCTCAGAAGTTCAGTTGATCTTCATCCTCAAAATGTTCAGTCTCAGTACACAAAAATGCATTCTGGGCAAAGCACTAAGAGAAATCCTGAGTGGGATCAGAGCTCATCAAGTTCTGTCCAAAAACCTGAGTAAACGTCTCAATACCTACAAATGCAAAAATACCAGCTTGTGGTTGACTGCCTTCGCCTCATGCCAGAGGCAGCAAATACAAACATTTTACAAATCTCCTGCAAACATACAGGTTTTTGTGCTAGACCTAATAGGGCTCCAACTCACATAGTGAGGAACACTTGGGCTGGGCAGTGTTAAAGAAGCTGGAAAGCCTGTTTATGTGGAGATAAACAGAATATTAAACACTACATTAAAACACAAACATTTCCAGTGATTTAGAAAGTGTTTTCAATCAGTGGAATCTAGAATCAATTTTAAAAACAAAACAAAAAAATACAACCACCTACCCCATTACCAATCTCACCAACTGGAAAAGAAGGCTCGAAGTGTTTTCCCCACAGATTATTGTGATTGCCAAGTTTACTTTTGTAGGAAAGTCAGAAGTATTGTAGGATCTTCAAGTGTTCAGCATGAGAATGTCTGAAGAACCTGAACTAAAATTAATCTTTTCTGTCAACAGCCAAATTCAAAATTTCTTAGTTCCTCTCTACTTTCAAGCTGTATCTTTTGTCATTTACAATTATGAAGAATATCCTGCATGCATGTGCAGAGTATTCTGCATGTTTGAACCAGAACGTTCATTATACAAAGAATATATCCATTATAAACAAAGGTATTTTGCTGCACAGTGATGAGAGGAAAAGGCAGCTAGAAATTTACCTTTTAGTAAGAGATTAGTTTTACAGAGAGCTGCAGGAGCTGGGAAATAATAAAAAAGAAGAATAAATGGTCAGTACCCATTGCTTTCTGATCTGAAAACCTGGAGCTAAGATTTCCATCCATTATATACTTGACAAAGATATAAATGTGGTTTTTTCACATATATATGTACAGGATTTGTATCTTCTATGTGTTGAGACTAAGATGTTTCACAGAAAATAAACCCCTTACATTTCAAGTCTTCCCCAGAGTTCAGAGGGCTTTTCAGCTCTGTAAGTCTGGTCATGTTCAATAGGAGCTTCCATGGGCACAGATCCATAAATAGGGCAGATTTCATTTCAACACTATAGGTCTGGTCGCATTCAATATGAACTGGTGTCATAACAGATCCACAAATACTGAGATTACCAATCTAACCTTATAGGTCCAGTCATGTTTACTAAGAACCTTGAGATCACAGACTGACTAATAGTGCAATTTAGTGAAGCAACAGAAAGAGTTTTGGAACTGCCACTGACAAATGCACCAGCTCTGACAGAGCTCTTACAATAACAACAACATTGTGTTAACCCAGGTAATAATGGTGATCTATGAAGAAGCATACAAAGAAGGCATCCCTGTTTTGGAGGAGGAAGAGAAGAGTAGCCTGTCAACTACCCTGAGGTTTTTGGGTCTTCCTCCTAATGAGATAGAATTTCTACCCTTCATCTATACAGCCTGATCTTACCCTTCTCCTCCTATGTACCATACAGTGAGATCGAAGCAGAGAGTTGAGTGATGCAGTCATGTAAGTGGTACCATGTACTTCATTAAGCTTATCAGCCTGTACAGGGGGTACTTTATTGTAAATGACACTGAAGCAGACAAAAGTTACTTTTTTTGGCTATAGTTGCC
>VWYP01021581.1:0-80337 GCA_013400435.1 Pycnonotus jocosus | reverse complement strand
TCCGTGATGGTGACTACATCATAATGTTGCAGTTGCACCATGGTCTCCAGCTCCTCTTGTTTGTTACCTATGCTGCGTGCATTGGTGTACATGCACCTCAGCTGGGCTACTGACTCCACCCCTAACTCAGGCTGACCACCCTTGGGCCTGCTTCCAGACAGCTCAGCTGCATCCCCTTCCCCCTTCAAACCTAGTTTAAAGCCCTTTCAATGAGTTCTGCCAGTTCATGAGCTAAAATCCCTCTGCCCTTAACAGACAAATGCACCCCATCCAGTTTCAGCAGAGCAGGTGCTGTAAAAGTTGCTTCATGGTCAAAGGACCTGAAATTCTGCTGACACCAACCCTTGAGCCATTTGTTGATAATGTGGGCTCTCCTATTCCTTTCACATTTTTTTTCTGTCACCAAAGGGATTGAGGAAGACTACCTGTGCTCCTGCCCTATCAGCCCTATCTGCGCCAGTGCCCTAAAGTCCCTTTTAATTGCCCTGACTTTTCAATCTTGTCACTGCCAGCCTGGAGTACCAGCAGTGGGTAATAATCAGAGGGCTGAATCAGCCCAGGCAGTCTCAGTGATATCCCGTACCCAGGCCCCAGGGAGGCAGGAGACCTCCCTGTCAGATGGATCCGGTCAACATATGGGGCCCTCTGTTCCCCTCAGAAGGGAGTCACCCACTACAACTACCCTTCTTTTCTTCTTGATGTTAGCGGTGGTGATTTGTCTTACAGATGAATCATAATTGGGACACTCATTGGGCAGATAATTTTCTTCTAAATCATCTGGCTGACTCTGTAGATCTAAGGTCTCACACCTATTCTGAAGTGGTACCTGGGTAGGTGATGGGAGTAAATAGGAATTTTTATTGTTACCTCTCCAAGCAGGAGCCCATTTCAACTCCCCTTCATCAACCAGGTGTCCTCCTATTGCCTGGCAGTGGGAAGCATGGGAGTCATCTGACTCCTGGTGGGCCTCCCTCAAGGATGGAAGGGTGGAACTCCACCAGTCTATTTCACTTTCACTTTCCCTAATATTTCTTAGTTTTGCAATTTCCACAGGCAAGCTTCTTCTGCAAAGGCCACTGGAACCACTGATAAGCTCAAACACTCCACACAGGAAAGGATCTGTACAGACACATTCTTTTTGGAGGGTTCTATTTGGTTATACACATTTGTACTAACTACAGTTTTTGGTCGTGTAAAAACCATTACTAACAAAAAATCCCAAAACCAACCAACCGACAGAAACACCGCAAACAACAAACTAACCTTACTATCAGGAAAAACCTGCAACCCTGTCTGCTTGCCCTGCCTGCTCAAAGTACCTCACAAACTGCCGTGCCATGCCCTCAGAGCCATGCCCAACCCGTTTGCCTGTTCCTGTTTGCCGCGCTCCCTGGGGGCCTCTTTTCATCATCCTGCTACTCACCAGAGGAGGAACCCCGCCCTTGCCTGCATGACACAGCGGATGTCATTCAGTCTCATTCTTAAAAGGAGGGCAAGACTATACATAAGGCAGAAGCAAGAGAAGCGAGAACATGGCAAAAATGTGGAAAAAAGGAAAATGGTCTAACTCAACATCATGTAGTTCTTGAAGATTTTAGTCATGTTATGGCACATTGTTTCACAATTGAGTATAATCCTTTGCAATGACCAAAATTAGATCTTTTAGGAACAAGTTCCTTCCCACTTAACAATTAATCTCTTACCCCTGTGCTAGTTTCAGATTGTGTATCACGGGTAGTATACTTTCAAATGTTTGCTCAGAGGAGACCTAGCTGATTGCAGACCTATGAATAAAGGCCACAGTGTGTCCCTGACATGCGCTCTGCAACTTCAGTGTCACATTACTGTTTCTACAAGACAAAAAATCTAATTTACATTTATCAATATGGGTGGGTGTTCCATAATGATTCCCCACTAGAATGACTCAATCACTCCCAATGCAACTTTTTTTTTATTTCTATTATGTATGTATTTTTATCCTTTCCACAAAAAAACCCAAACAAACCAATCAAACAACAACAAACACCAAACCAAAAAACTTATTTTAATGTACTAGCAGCCCAAGACATTATTTTTATGAAGTTATAATTTCAAATAAGGACAAATTCTGTCTTTATGGTGGTGGTCAGTTATATGTCTCATGTGCAGCAATTTGGAACAGTTAATACAAATTTGAGATTGAATAAACTCTATTTTTAAAACAAAAATTAGACTCATTTTGATTTCAGGACTAAAGAGAAAGAAAAATTCTTTTTAGGAGGTTTTATGATGCAGTTGATAGTATCTTGGACATGTGGAATTATCGTAGTTACTTGTTATTGCAGTTGGTCAAGAGTTTTCAATCTTAGAAAAAAACAGAATCACATTGCTTCACGCCTGATACTTACAGACACCGACATCTGCTAACATCGAAGTTGAAGTTGGTGCATTAGTTTAGGTCTTAGAGATTTCTAGAAATGCTCAGTACCAGAAAAATGAAGAACATTTTAGAGCAATCAGAAGACTTTATGCAATAAGAAATTTTCTTTTTTCTTTTTTTTGTTACATGTGCACTTTTTAATTGAGGTTTATCATCTTCACTTAATGGGTTGATAAAATTCCAGGCTTTCTAAAGTATTAACAATTCTTTTTTTGCTTTCATTTAACTTCTGCTGGACATACTGTTATTATATTTTATTTATTAGAGACATATTTAGGAAGAATGTAATTTTCAGTAGTTTACATTCTAACCATTTTCTGAGTAACCCCATAATTTTTATTTATTCTTCTCTGACATTTATATTCATACAATGTTAATTACAGAGTGTTGAATAACATTCAGAAAATCAAACTATGTTAAGAGCAATTAGGAAAGGAGTAGAATTAAAAAAAAGGAACCATTATGTCAGTATGGTGAGCCTCATCTTGAGTGAAGAAATCTGAGAAAATGTGGTCCCTGTCACATTGAAGATTGAGAAGATGAAGGGTGACAGGGATGTTCAAAATCCTGGAACAGCTGGGTGAGTAGGTTAGTATTTGAGACATTGGAAGTGCATATGTCTGTGAAGTCACAAGGAGAGGATAAGTAAAGAACAACCCTTCATTGACATCTAAGGTGTAAAACAGCAATGTCAAAACTTGGTGAGATAGCTAAAAACAAAATGGGGGGCATGTGAACTGTGAAACAGGACATGTGCTCTAAAGGCAACTTGAGATGGTAATTCTAAAGTTGGATTGTTAGACATGCAAAACAAAGTCAGCACCTTTTGACTATGAAGTGTAAGACCCACCGGGTGTTGCAGAAGCAGAAGCAGTTACTGCATGCTTGACCTGATCTCATGTTGGTTTCACTGTTCTCTAGGTCAGCATTATTAGCTTCCTTTACAGACAGAATTTTAGGTGACACAAAGTGTGATCCAATGTCTATTCTAATGTTTTGTGTATCAATTTTAAATGTTTTGGTGGGTTTTTTAGTGTAGCTGAATTTGGGCACTGAACAGAATTTCACTTTGGTGTTTTGTGACAAATTTTAATGTTGCAGTATTTCTTCATGGGCTTCTCTAGGCAGATTTACTATAATTAGAGTTTTGGCATTCTGACTTAAATGCATATATCTAGAAGAGTACAAGGATTAAATTGAAGTCTCCTCTTTTAATCATTACTTTAGTAAATAAATTTTTGCCTCTCTCTTTTTAAAGCAGACTTAAATGGACAGGGTAAAAATTCAATTTTTTTCAAGGTTGGAAGGATTCCTTCTCTTGTTCAGCAGTTGCACTTCAGCTGCTTCGATGTCTCTGTATAATTTTCTATTAACTTCATTTAAGGAAAGAAATGGCTTAAGTGAATAAAGTTACATTTGGAGCTGCAGGAAGCCTACTTGCAAAATTTTGTAATCTTCATTATGTCTACCATCTGAAACTAGTTATTATTACTTTATATCTGTGAGATTACTAATACTGAGAGCTCATAGTCTGACTAGATAGAAAGTGGAAAAAAAGAAACAGATAGAGATGCAATTGTATTCCTCTTTTAGATATGCTTTTTGAATGCTGACACCAATTTTGTATTGTTTGCTAATGCATACTAATTTATTTAAAATTTAAAAATCCATCTTAGTATTTTATTTATTTATTTGTATGATTTTTTCACTGAACACTGTTTCCGGTGTTCATTTTCACGTTCTTTGTTAGTTTAACCTGGGATTTAAATCTGTCTTTACTAAAGTCATCAAGAATTTTGAAGTAAAGCTGCTCTTGGTGCCGTTTTAACTCTATCCTTCAAGAGGCCTTGAATTACTGCCAAACTATGACCTCTCATAAAGATCAAATGAGCACAATGACCAGGAAAAAACAAGGCAAAGAGTTGTGTTGCAGCATGGCAGGACGATGAAATGCTGCTACCTTCTTGAAGCGTCTCATTCAGAAGCCACTTGGAGTAGGCCACAGGAACAATCATTTCCAGTCCATGCACACACACACGCCACAGATAGTTCAGTGGAAGAAAGACAGGAAGGGCCTTCTGTATGATGAATTCCAGTGAGAGTTTATTACATTCACCACGTCAAAGGGAATCAGGGACAAAAAACAAAGACCGTGTGGCGCTCAGTGGTTAAGTAAGGGTCAGCGGCCAGTGACCTGAGGGCACAGGGGCAGCACAAAGGGTAGAGCAAAGGGCGGCAACCTACAGAAGGGAATGAGGGATGAACAACTAGGGTGGGCAGGGTCAATAGGCCAATGGGAGAAGCAATCTAAGGTAGATTGGCAATAGTGCTGTAGGGCCCTATGGGGGAGAAACTTTTCCTTCAGCCTAGGTGGGGAAACTCCATGGTGGATCTTCCCAGGGCAAAGACTGGAGGTTTCCCTGAGGAGTTCAAGGGATTCCACAGAGTTGAGTCATGTAATTATTTGCTAACACTATAAATCATTTGTCTGAAACGGCACTGTTACCTACAGCCATAGCTTACCTTAGGTAATATAAGTTCCTGGGGAAGAAATTGTTATTCCACATTTTTTTTTAGAAATCGCATTCTTCAATCATTTTCTGAGTAGGGCTATAATAATATCTAACTGACAGGGTGCTTTCTTGCCCATTGCCTTTTATTATATTGTATTTGATTTATGTCTGATGCTTGACTTTCAGAGACATCCGTGTGTCCAATATAAGAAAGATATGGAAATATGTCTTTGCCCCTGCAATTGCTTTCTGCCAGGATTAAAAAAAATAAATCTCTGGTGAAACTCTGCTGAAACTGGATGTTGTCTTCTTATTCATGTTCAAAACTAGAAACAGTCTTCTTGATTGGATTACTGTACCAGCAAAACTTCTAATTCCATTTTTCCCCTCCCTCAACATTTGCTAATCAGTAGAATGTGCTGCGTGTTTCACTATTATGGGACCCTTTGTCATTATTTTGCTGAAATGTAGAGCAGTAATTCATCTTCATTCACAGTCTGGGATCCTGCCATCCATATGTAGAAGGCATATTTTTAGTTTTCCTATATGTAATATAAACATTTTGTAAAACCGTCCCTGAAGAGAATGAAATTGTAGTGGTTAATGTAATAGTTGCTCTCATGAGATACAATTAAAAAAGAAAATGAGACATCGCCTGAATTACAACCTAGAAAAACACATATGGCAAAAGCAGTAATCCAGTTTTCATTAAATATAAAGTTTGATAAATTAAGTTCTTCTGTAAACTAAACAAAAACTCTATTATATAAAAATTTAAAGAAATAAGAAATGTTATCTGCTAGCATGCATGTACTTCTTCTAGTCTGTTACAGTTTGGATTTCAGCAGAATGCAGTATTTAATTTGCAGAATTCTAAACCTTGCTAGCCAGAGTTATTGAGCCTGGTTCTTTTACTGTGTCATCTGAGAAATATCTCTCTTACCTACTTAAATTTTTGCATTTCAGGAATCTTACTCAAAGAAGAGAGGTTATGCATTGGAAGCAATACCCTCTGTACCTCTGGATGCAGTTCCTTCAGAAAACGACATCAGTCTTTGTGATTCTATAGACATAGCAGTCACCAAAAAGCCTTGTTCCCTAGAGATAGCAAGAGTTCCTTCCTCAAGACCAGGTAAATCACCAAATAATCCTTTACACAGGCATTGGTGTAAGTGTTAATCTATAGAATATATAGGTTTATATTTTTAAGCATGCAGTACTCTGTTTATTTATCACAATATGATTACTTCCATTAGCTACCATAAGAGCTTCACATCAGAATGAAGATTAATTGCAAAATGTTGTAGAAGTGAAAACAAAGCAGATGTTTAAATACTTTCCTAGATAAATACAAGGTTGCAAAATGAGAAACAGAGCTTCTTGTAGACAAGCCTTTTGCAGTAATCCTTTAACCAACCTGTTTCTTTTTTTTCCCTACATACTGCTTAGCAACAACATTATGGAACTACTTAGTACTTAAAATTTCAAGTACTCTGTATTTTCATGTTATGTGAAAGAATACCTAATCCATTTTTGAAAATTAAATAGTGAATGAGAATTAAAAGAAATATTAGATGACAGTTTGACAGACTGCTGTTTGTGTTATATGTATGTTTGAACAGCAATGAGTTAAAATATTTAAATCTAATAGAATTATGCTAATTCAGATATTATCTTTAAGTATGATATTATCTGTAAGAATTCTGTTTGTGTTCTTCAAGATTATATGATCTCTTCCATTACCCTTGTTTGAACTCCTCATTAGTCACCAACCTGGTACAGGAATTTAAGAATATAGTCATTTTGCTCTAAGTAATTGGACTGAGTCTGCTTTGACAAATTATAGTTCTCAGCAGCAGAGACCTATTTGAAACACGCAGTTGACTTTCCGACCTGTATGATTTTGATTAGGAATCATGGTTTGGGTCATATACAAGGATGACAGATGATTATTGACTAACATCGTGATCTGGTCTGTGTAAGGGGAAGCACCATCTTGACTGCACAGCTGAACTAATATTGAAAGAGTGCCAGAGCTATATCAGGCATAGTACATGAGGGCCAGATAGCAAGATATCGCTTTGGAGTTTGCAAGATAAGGTGAAGTGGATTGTAATTTCCACCTCTCTATTAAATTTGGGCTAAAGAAGACTTGGTGGAACCTGTATTATGAGCAGCAGTCTAAGAGGTGACACAAAATAGGATAGCATCTTTATGGCATAATTGTACAGAATGGACCAGAATCCGACTTGAACATCAGCATGACTACTTGTGTTTCTTACTTTGGCTTTGATAATCTAAAAAAAATTAGTCTGTGCAGGACAATATTGTGGGGATATTTTTCAGTAGAGGAAGAAAATAACAAATTATCTTTGTTTTTTCACACTTCTACTTGAATAATTACCATAAGCATTGGATTACAGTGGAAAGACTGCCATACACAAACCCAAGAAATTTGTAGGGGGAGTTAATTACCTGCCTTCTTAGTAATGAGGGTCAACAACAAAGCTTCCCATTGTAATTAGTTTGTGTTTTGTTTTTTTTTGTTTGTTTTTTTTTAAGATGGAGTTTTCACTAGTTAAAATACCAGGCTTTGGTATTTTACTGTCTGCTGAGCACAAGCATTTCTCTTAGGCATAGTAAGTCCATTAAGATGGACTTTAAGTCCATTAATATGGACTGTTTGAAACACAGATCCTATAAAGCACATTTTTATGTCTTAATCTGGAAGTATGTTTTGTGTAAAGTTTAAAATAGTGTGCATCAGAGGCCTAGAGTATAACCAAGGAAGGTGTAGGACATTCATGACAGCATGCATATTTAGAAGGTTTGACAAGATCAATGAGTTGACAATACAAACATACTGTAATTCCTTCTGTCTTATTTTTCCATATATCACTATGATATTTTCCCCTTGGCATTTTATTGGGAAGAACATTTGGCTGTATAGAAAAATGTGCGTTTATTTTAAGCTATAAATGTAGAAGTTATTTAACTGGCCTGGCTTGCAAACCATATCTGGAATCCTGTTGGCTCTTATACTACAAATGGACCAAATTAAGTAAGTCATGTCACTCTCAGTTATAAGGTATTTAGCACTGGGTTCAATTGTATGTGAAGTCACTCTGCCACTTTGGATCATATAGATTTATTGCTTGAATAAGTTACATATGATTATAGATCATTTCTTAAAAAGAAATATCTAATATTGCAAGCTTTTTTTCCTGAATTTCCCTCTGTTTTTGTGTCAATGAGAAATGCCGACTTTGGGAATACTGTTTCAAATTTCTGTATTATGTGATATGTAGGGCTCTGGGGAGGAAAAAACCCTACAGACTGCTCTGTAGTTCTCCTGAATTTTATTGTTGAACTGGTAAGGAATCACAGAGGATGAGAACTCCATGCAACAAATGGTAAAGGCTTGGTAACAAATGATAAAGGGAGAAAAACTGAATAGAAAGCAAACAAAAGTAGTCATAAAGTTGGTTACCTCTGCTTCTGAAAACCAATGTTTTGTGAGTTTTATGTCTATTTGCAAGAAATTAGGTGTATTTAGAAGGAGGAACAGTTACATTTACTGGTTTATGCTCACAGTTAAAGCAGTTGCTCCTAATCAGGACAGATTTAAGAGTAAAAAAGACTGCTTGTGTGTCTCAGTCCAAGTTAAACTGTTCTTTGTTTCTGTGATAGATTATTAGGACAAGTTTGGCAGATTGTATCAGCACTTCTACTTTTAAACTAATAGTTAAGACATGATAGGAATATTCTGAAATATTGCACTCTTTGAGACCATTTTTTTCCCCATTAAGTATAAATTTGGGGTTAAAATTTCATAGATCCATCTCATTAAATGAATATAAAAGAATTGATTCAATAATCAATCTGACTGTTTCTTCTGCTGGATATTGTCCTGGTGGATATTGTATTGTCCTATTCCAGGACAGTATCCTTATTCCTTAAACTAGACATTTCTGCTAGTCATTTTAATTTTTACACTGCTCTTCTATTTAAAAAATAATCCACATGACATATCTAATCTTGAAAAATAGTAATGAAATTTTATTAGTTCATAAGCCATGCATTAGTATTGTCCTTTTGCTTTTAGGGATGTAATGAAATTTTGTGACCTATAGCAAAAAATCATCTTGGAAAAGGAGTAAATTGCAAATTGTAAAAGATGTAAAAGTTCAAAAGATGTTCATGAAGTTAGTGTGGTTTTGGTCACTTATACAGAATCCAGAATACTGATTTAGGTGTACCAGCAGGCTGCTTTTGGGGCTGTGATGTTAAAAACCCTTACAGACTTGTATCCTTAGTAGCTTAGACATTCTGTACCACAGTCCATCCTTGCATCTCACAGTGTCATCCATGTTATTTAGGAGAAATATTGAATTAAATCTGAGCTACATTATGGAATAAATGTCTTTTTTTTTTTTTTTTTTAATCGTAGTTAAGTGCATGTCCCTACCCAGTAGGGAGATTATATCTCTTTGAGTCTGCTTTTATCACTTCTACTGCAGAAACTCCTTATGAGTGAGACCAGATGGAAGTTTACATGTTATATTTTCAATAATTGTGAGTGATGGCCAGTAATAATTAAACTATTTTTAGGTCTCCTTGAGTATCATCAGGAATTAGAGAGGAATTTTCAAATCTGTTTCTCCTGAACAACTTGTGGAAGAGAAAACCAACTACCTTCCTTGGGAAATTTGATCTGTCTAGGCACATTAACAAAGGTTTTAATAAAGCATCTCAGTGACAAGAAGAAACATTTCCCTATGTAAACTGCAGGAGAATCACCATTGGATAAGAAAATTCTAGTTCAAGGACCTATTATGTTTCCTTATCTTACTTTGCTGTGGCTGCAGCTCAGGGACACCTTAGTGAGCCATCTTCAACTCTGAAAACAGCTGAGCTGTGGCAAACCAGAACTCAGTGTGGGCTGCAAAATCCAGCTGAGAAATAAGGTAAAACTATGAGGCTTCACTTGTGCTGAGCTCTCAATTCCCAAGTCAGCATTTCCCAAGTCAGTAATTTTAAAGACAGCTCTTGTACAACTACTCTACCCAGTTATAGCAAAGATATGGATTCTATCAGGGATAAAAATAGTCCTTAAATATGTGATGTGTTGCCAGTAGCCTATAGCAGGCAAGCAGAAGACAAGGAGCTGAAACATAAAGTGGTAGCAGCTATTCTGCTCCTTTGCCCAGCTAAGTGTACTTCGAAGCAATCTTGCTGCTGTCAGTCAGGATGTTTTTGTTATCTAAAAAAATTACTTGATTTGTGTGTAAATGCCGGGGACTTGTAAGGAGGACCAGGCAGTTAATAAATCTGTAATTAATCGTACCTTCTTCTTATAGCCTCATAATCACAACAGAGTAATTAATAAAAAAAATTAGTTGACATTAAATTAATACCATATATCAAACTGTCCCCAAGTTGGCCAATTCTTTGCACTATTAGGTTGGGGTTTTTTGTTGGTTGTTTTTTTTTGTTTTGTTTTTGTTTTTTGTTTTTGTTTTGTTTTGTTTTTTGCTTCCTCAGCCTGGCATCCCTCTCCTGTCATCACAATGAAAATGAACCTGAAAACGTGTAGTCAGTGTGTCAGATCACCCCAGCTACATAACACTGTGTCAGCAGTCTCATAGAGATATCTAGGAGACTATTCTCCAGAAACCTGAATTGAAAAAAGAGCCTAGCTGTGATAATATTTTTGTCAACATTAGAATATGTATTTTACTTAGTTTCCAAAATCATCAAATACTTGGCTTGGTAAATCAAGTTCTATTTGTCAGTTTCTGTTTGACTTCAGTAATCCTGAATATTTGCACACTTTGGTTTTCCAGATTGAGACTAAGATCCCAAATACACTTTTTCTAACTCGATGAATTTATACCTTCACTTTTGTGCAGTTATTTTCTAGTTATAAGCAAAGCAGTGAAAAGTGGCCACAAGAAGGAACCATCACACTGCCAGATATAAAAAAATTCTCTGGATGAATGGAAATTCAAGAGTGTAGCTTCAGTCATCAGTGCTTCATCACTTTGAAACTCTAATTGATCTGAAGGGTCACACATAAACCTTTCTGAAAGCCACTCATGCAAAATGCTTCAAGCAGAAGGACTGCTAATAGAGCTGTATTTCATTTAAGTATGCTTTTTAAACCAGAGATAGCAGGATATAGTGCACTTAAACACATGACCTACAGTCTAACTCCTCAGGATTACTTTCAAGAAAGGGTGTTCAATGATCAAGAAAAATCATCTTAGTTGTATAGAGGGAGCAACATAATATAGGAGGCAGCGTAACAATTGGTTTAGAACCAGCTGAAAATACTCTATGAAATTTAGCCTAATTTAACACAAATGTTTCTGAAACAACTGACTCCATGAAGGCTTTTGATATTGTGGTGCATATTCAAAATTATTACCACTTACTTGCCATCAGTGCTGAATTTTCTAAGCAGCAGGGATGTGAATGAAGAACCTCAGAATGCTTGTCAGGTCCATTAAAACTTACTAGTGCTTCAGGACCTGACATGACATCAAAGCACCAGACTTCCAGAGTTGGAGAAGTGTTTGGCACATGATGTGATTCTTGGGCCTGTCCTGTGCGGGGCCAGGAGTTGGACTTTTCTGATCTTGTGGATCCCTTCCAAGGAATTGTTATCAGAATATTCTGTGATTCTGTGATGATATATGAGTGCTAATCAAATGTCCCTTATTGTTCTGTCTATTACTCAAGGGGACATTATCTCCAAAGAGTATAATTGGTCTGTAGTGAGAAGTGAAGAGCCACTCAGAGCTTGTCATTACAGAACACAGGGCATAGGTATCATAACATGAGCCCTGCATCCGTTTGGTGGAGTTGGTTCACTGACAAAAGAGGGTTGTGTTTCCATAGCAACCGAATAGCTGAACAATTCTTAAGCAGCAAGCATTTTACTCTCTAAGTAATTTTTTGTTTTGGAGACATGTTCCCATTGTTAACTGAAGTTTCCCAGTTCTCAGGATGTCTTGCACAATATAATCCCCCTTCACATTAACACAGAAAGAGTATCATAGGCCATGGAAAGAATGAGCAAGAAAGTCTTGCAGTGCCCTAATGAGAAAAATGAGGTTCACTCTCCTGGTAAAATTTAAAAGTTTAATAAAGGACAATAGGAGACAAAGATAATAAAGCAAAGAGCTGTGTGCTTGCCATTCAGCCAAGAGCACACCTGCTATCTTGGAGACCCCCTTTATATACCTTTTCTATTGCATCAGCCTATTACATATTCATAAAAATTATGCATATTTAAATTTTCCCCAAAACTAGTTTACATATTCTAAGAACTGTTTAGCATGGTTCCTCCTTGCGTCCACCTTTTTAGATCATGTGCATTTCTTGGGTGTGGTTTTAGTCTGTTCTTACTATCACCTCCAGCTTGGGTTTTGGTCCATACTTTTGGCATATCAGTAGGAGAGGTCTTCATCATACATTCATTGGTTGGGATAACCAAGCAGGCAGCTTAATTACAAGCATAACTATATCAGCTATTTCACGACTACGTCTAAGTTTAGTTAATAGCAGAAATAAAAACTGTATCTTTATAGCAAAGTTACTTTAACATTATACATATAGCATCCATTTTAATATTTGCGAAAAGCCAATATTAGAATATGTATTTATAACAATCCTTCCTCTTCCCTTTTTACAAATCATTTGGCTTGAGCAATAATTCTTGTTTTCTAACTTCCATTATTCGCTATTTTTATTTTTATTTTTTTTACAAATCAATTTTGCTTCTTCAAATGGGTCTTCCATATTATTTTGTTTCTTTAACACCATGATCTTTTGTGCTGTTCCAGATGTAGCAAATTTTAGCTCCATAGGTATTGTTACCACTTGCATGCCTTGGACTATGCTGGTGATTAGCTGAATAAAACTGGGTATCAAGCAAGGAAAAAATATCAAACCAGCTGTAGCACATAAAAGGAAGAAGCCCAGCTTCTTCTACTATTTTATTCCCAATACGTTTTCCCACCAGCTAGTTTTTAGCATTGTTTCCCATTTTTGGACTGGTTCATGGGCTATTTTTCTGATATTTTTGACTATATCTAGGACAGTGTCCTCGTTGTCATCTATTTTCAAACAACAATCTGATGTATTAAGTTTTCCACGAACACCCCCTTCAGCTAACAAATAGTCTAAAGTCAACTTATTCTGATATACTGCAGCTCTTGTTTGGCTTCGTTGACTTGATATTAATTCCAATGCCCAACCAGTTCTGTTTCTTATTATCTCTACAACTGCTTGGAGTTTTATAATACGATTCAGCATAGAAATTGGAGTTCAATGTCCCCAACTCCAGCCTTGTGCCCAGGTGGTTGGCCCAGGTGTTTCTAATAATCCTTTTTCTTTTGATTTATATTCTCCCAAAATCTTGATATTTCTGGGATCCCAAAATAAGTATTCTTGTCTGTATCATTACATTGGGAAAGTCTGATTTTGTTATTGTACTTATAAGTTTTTTTTTGTTGTTTTCCTTTGAGTCCAATACAGAGTTGGTTCCTCTGGGATCTACTATGTAAAAGTTCCATTACTAACTATATCTCATATAGGGAGTATTTCCTACTTCGCTAAGAAAATTTTTTCCAGTGCACCAGAGGCGTTCTTCTCCTATCACTGCTGAATTTAGAATCCATTCTTCTGGTCAGTTTTCCCGTCCTTATATTTGTCCAGTTCCACTTAAGGAGTTCGACTGGGCTTAAGCTGTTGCCTTTCCCTGGCCATTTCTCTGTCATCAAAGCCCCTCCACAGACCCAACAGTTGGTTATGTTAAGTTCCTTACTTATTCCTTCCCCCAACTCCACAAACAGGTTTTTCTCAAATCTTGAGATACCTATTTCCTCTTCTAATTGTTGTTTAAGTTTCATATACAAATCTTGATGTGGGGTTGATACAGAGTTAGATTGCTGTGCTGGCATTGCTTTTTTGTTTACTAATTGTTTTTTTACCAAATCTTGGACTCCACTCCTAAGGGCAAACGTGAAACAAACCCATCTCTCCCCTTTTGGACATTCACTTCCCAACCTATTACCACTTTTTCCTAATTTTTCCACAATCCAATATTTTTTTCCAGTTTTGGGTACAGATACCTAATTTGCATGGGTTATAACAGTGACTGTTGACATTACACACATTTATTACTGTGTGTAACAAAAAAGGAATCTTGGTTTCTTTCCATGCAAAGCATTTGATAGCATTTGTGACATGATTTTGCTGGTACCCTGAAACAGAAAAGACAAACAATGAGTGACAGAAAAAGAAATAACAGATGTGCAGTATGGCTTATACCCCCCACCTCCCACGCCTATGGGGTTGCTACGCGTAGCAGGTGTATATTATCTCCTTGATGGCGAGTACAGCAGCCAATCCAGTCTTGCCCTCTATTTCCTCATCCCATCCTTTTTGGTAATTTCCAGGCAAATCGTTTTTGATACTCCTTAACTGTAGTTTCCCACCATTCCTCAGGCATTTCTCATTCAACAGGCACTATTAATTCCCATCTACAAAGCAAACTTATTATTTCAGTTGTTCTTAGTTCTGTCTGGATAGGGAATAGAATTGGTGCTTGACACTTCATGCAGTGAGAGCATCAATTTTGTGAACTGCAATACCAATTTTTTCCTCAATTTAAACTTTTACATTTAACCCAGCTAGCATGTCTGATATTGGTATGAATCAGATAGGGTATATGGTATGGCACTGGTGGAAGTTGTAATTCTTCCTCTTTGTTTAAGTCACTGGCTAAGGCTAGAATATGACAATTCTCTGACTGAAACAGTCCTGATCCTCCTGTTTGGAGTGGAAGTATTCCTCCCCAAGGAGGGTATCGGAGGGGTCTCAGAACTTGTCCAGGTGGCACTTGCAACCACTGATATAAGCTTGGCATTATTTCCCAATTAGTTGTGATTCTTTGTACATTTCTTGAATCATTTGGGTCTTCCCAGTTCATGACCACCCAGTCCCCACTTAAGAGTCAATTTAGTATAATGCAGTTTAGGTTATAGAGTCCACTCCTCAGGTTCCTTCACAGGTCCTTTGACTCTGCTGGTGTGGATCCACCCTCTTTCCCTGGTTTGGATTGCTGCCTCAGTCTTCAGTAGTACCTGAAAAGAACCTTCCCATTGTGTAGTTAAAAATTCTTCTTTCCATGTTTTCACTAGTACCCATTCCCCTGGATAGATATTATGGATTTTTAATTCTAAAGGTGTGGTTTGAGGGATTACCCCTTTTAACTGCAAATTTTCAAGCATTCTTGCAATTGTGGTGACAAATTTTGTAACACTCATTTCCCCTACTTCATAAGAAGCAGTTTCATGTTGAGTGTCAAAAAAAAGGGTAATCTGAACATCATCTCATAGGGTGATACTCCCAGGTCTGACCTGGGTTGTGTTCCGACCCTCAGTAGAGCCACAGGTAAACATTTTACCCACGACATTTGGGTTTCAATCATTAATTTTGTTAAAGTTCTCTTTAAAGTCTGGTTCATCCTCTCTACTCAGCCCAAACTCTGTGGATGCCATGGGGAATGTAATTCCCATTTTATTCCCAAGGCTTGAGTTATTTGCTGTAAGACTCTTGATGTAAAATGTTTTCCTCTATCTGAGTCTATTCTGTTAACCATTCCATAACTGAGAATAATTTGTTCCAAATTTGTGCTTTTACGTACCACATTAGCTGTAGTTCTGACAGTGGGAACAGCTTCTACCCAGTGAGTTAAATGGTCTATTACTACTAATAAAAACTTTCACCTCTGCACTTGGGGAAATTCAGTAAAGTCCACTTGGATACTTTGAAATGGTCACAGAGCTAACCTGTGGCCTCCTAATGTTGTTTTTCTCATTACCTTTTTATTTATCTTTTGGCAATTTATTTAACATTTCTCAGTTATTTGCTTTGCCAATGCAAAAATTTCAATGCACGCATAATTCCTTAAAAAGTGATCACACAAAGCCTGAGTACCCCAATGAGTTTTTTTTGATGCATGTCTTCTAATATTTTCCTAGTAAGTGGCTTATTAAGTAACTGCCTCCCATCAGGAAGTTTCTATTTCCCAGACTGATCTTGCTTTCCCCCTGTCTTACGTAATTCCTTTTCTTCTGCTTCACTAAACTTTGGAACTTCCACTTCTTCTTTGTCTGGGGTCAAAATTAACATAGCAATTTTGGTCCTATTTTCTGCTGCATCTCCAGCCTCTTGATCTGCCAAATTAATCCCTCTCATTTCTGAGGTCATTCCCCTTTGGTGTCCTTTAACATGTACTACAGCTATTTCTTCAGGAAATTTTAATGCCTCTAGGACTTCTAAAATGAGGCCCTCATGTATCAGTCCCTTTCCTTTTGAATTTAGTAACTTCCTTTCTTCCCAAATTTTTCTAAATGTGTGTACTACCCCCAAAGCATACTTTGAATCCTTTCTTGTGTGCTAAATATTTCAGTGCCCTTTTTAGAGCATATAATTCACAATATTGAGCCGACCAATTTGAAGGAAATTTTCATTTTTCAACGGTCTGTATATTTTTCCCATCAACCAAGGCATATCCTGACATTCTTTTTCATTGTAAGCATCTGGGTGAACCATTAACATATTCTTTTCCCTTCTAGGAGGGCTTGTTCTCCTAGATCTTTCCCTTCTTCTGGTATAACCCCTATTCCTAATTGTTTCTGTACATCTCTCCCCAATAAGTTGCTACCTGCTCCAGAAACTAATAAGACATCTCCCATCCATATTCTGGTTTCCCCTTCAATTACTACATTTTTAATGACAGGAACTTTAAACCCTTCTCCCTTTGCTCCTGTTATTTTCACAGTGTCATTACTCATATCACATCCACTTGGAATATTTACTACACAAGTTCTCTCTGCCTCAGTATCAAATACAAATTCTAATACCTCCTCTTGGGAGCCCACTTATAAAGTTATCCAAGGCTCTAGAGGATATTTATCTTCCAGAAAATAGTTTCCTTGTTTTGGAATAGTGGTAGGGGAGGGATTATCAAGATGCTTTTGGGTTTTAACTGAGGTCCCAGTATTTTGGTATGGCGCCCTTCTACTAGGAAGGGGATTCATTTGGACAGCAGAAGCTGGAGTTGCCTAAGGGACAGAGGTAAGGGCAGAAGTTGACAGGGAAGCTAGATCTGCCAAGGGAAGAAAAATAGGGGTGGAAGTCAGCAATAAAGCTGGAACCGCTGAGGGGAGGGAAGTAGGGGCAGGAGCAGAGGCACCCGGCATGGGCAGGAGAGTTGGAGCTCCTGGCACAGGTGGAGGAGCTGGAGCTCCTGGCGTGGGCAGAGGAGGCAACACCTCTAAGGGGTCACAGCCCTTCTCCTCTTCCCTCCTCACACAAGGATCAACATCCCAGCCAGCCAATTCAATCCCCAGGGGACCATCCTGGGGCAAATCTGCAGGCACCCCCTACCCTCTCTTTTCCCTGAACCTGACCCACTGGTTCCTTGTTTCGTTTGCCCAGGATTCCACCTGTTCATCCCTGGCCTCTGCCTCCCTGCTCCAACTCAATCCTCCAACAGCTTGAACATCACCCACCCTCCACACCACAGAAAATCTTTCCTCTCCAATAATATAGTACAATCCACCTCCCTCTTGAAAATAAACTTAAACTTTAAATCAACAATCTATATTAGGTACACTTTCATTCATTTATACTCAGTCACTTTTATTTCTTTAGTATGTCTGTCTCACTCATTCTCACTCAAAACAGGACAACACAATAATCAGGTATCTTTACTTTCAAGTCACTTGTTAATATTCACCCATGAGTATTTAAAATCTCAAATGTTGTTGGCCAACCCCAGATTATCGTGGGTGTTGTATCGCACGTTTCCCGTAGCCTCTTGTGCATTCCAACCCTCAATCTGGCAACTTTTAGGGGGCCCTCACTTTTGTCCCATTTCTCAGTGGATTGTGCTAGGAAACCCTTGGCTCCCTTTCTCCAAGGGGTCCAACCCCTCCCTGAGACCCAGTCCCAGCTACCCCAGGGGATTTCTCACCCCATTTATCTTTCTCTTGGTCTCCTCGCTGGCCATTTTTCTCTCAAAATAATGGAACTGCAGTCCTCAGAGACTCCACATTCACTTCACAGGTCTGGAATAGCCAGCCTGTGTCTCACTCACACACCTTTCAGCCCCCATAGCTATCCCCCCAAAAATACTTACAATCCTTTTTCTTTAACAGAAATTAAAATTTTGTAATTTCCTTTAAATTTTTAAGTATAGTTCCTATAGTTCCTTTTTTTTTTTTTTTTAATAATTTCCTTTTATTTGTACTTCAGGTAAAAATCCCTAACATATGAGAAGCTTGGGAGTTTTGCATCATCATAATATTATTTTCATACCTATTTTTTTATTTCCAATATTATTTAATTAGGATGATTTCTACCGTTAAAATACTGTTTTAAAATACTGTATCTCGTAGAGGAGCACAGTTCACCTGTGGTCCTGTGTTGGTCACTATTTTGTAGACAGGTGTTACAGACCTGCTGGTCTTGATGAGTAGGTCTGCAAGTGATCTGAGTCTCAGAGGCTGACATATTCCTAATGTCATTGATGTTAACATGTTTTGTCAATGATTTCAGTTTGGTTAGATTTTCGCTGTATACATTATCTTCCAAAAGAAGGGTTTTTGCTAGAATTAGGAGTTAGTCAATTAAGTATCAATATGAGACTGGGAAAAATGTCACTTGTATTATGAGATGAAAAATGAGGTGTTATCTGTGAGAATATTTCTCTTCTGATTTTGTCTGAAATCAGGAGAAGATACCTCTTAAATTATCTGCTACACTGTTGTTGTTGGAAGTGGCTGTAGATGGGTCAGTGAGGTGTGTAACTCTGATTTCTGCCTTGTTAACTATCTCCTTCTAATCACGTTTTGACAACATGTTAAAGCTGTGGCCCACTCTAGTTATATTTGAGTAGTGCTCAGGAGGTGAGTGAGACAGCCTGAAAGTTCATGGTGAAGTTTGTTACTAGGTTGTCCAGATATGGCAGGTTTCTCATATTACCCAAGAAACAAGATCTGGTGGTCTGTATTCACTTTATGTAGACAGATACTTTCCCATATTCTTTCTTGACATGTCTGTAGCCTGCTGTCAGTAGATATACCCAGAGTGCACATATCCCTCCCTAATGTTTAAAAAAGAAAACATATCTATGCTTTTTTGTTCCAATTTCCTGTACAATGTGGGAATTGGTTTTTTTGTTACAAGTTACAAAGGGAGAGAAAAAAAATTACTTTTGTTGTGCAAAATAAGCACCATTTTCATTAGGATTTTATTCTAATTATAAGTATATTAACAGTACAAATTAAGAGATGAGAGAAAATAAATGATAAAAAGTTTCAGTAGGAGTTCATCCACTGGCTTTCCCTCTAAGCAGTCCTGGGCAGCATGAGATAAAGCCATATGTTCCTCTAACACAGCTGTTTCCTTAATTATCATATTTTAAACAGGGAAATTTTGTATTTGGTCAAACCTCTGTTATCATAAAATTCTCAAATTAATAACTAGAAAATTGAAATCCTCCAATTTGTCATCACTTGAGTGGCAGACTCAAACTCCGAAGCACTATGTTAAAAATTAATTCTTTGCTGTGTTTGGAATAAAAAAAGTTCTGGGTTTTGTTTCCTTTTTTCCTTTCACTTAACTTCTTGACTTTTGACAAAATTAGAATTTTTCCTGTAGAGCTAAAATAAAAGTTCAGTGTCACAAGCTGAGAAGTAGACAGTGGAACAGACAGAAGTATTCAGTGATTGATGTTTCTAGAGTGCTTTCTTGGCTGACTTCTGCCCATTTAACTGGCAGCTTTCAGAATCCTGACAAAGACCATTAAAGGAATGAGGTTTATATAGGCTTTTTGACACTCCTTTTACTGATAATGGGTTTGCAGGATAAAGATGATAAACTGTTATCTTTTTTCAATTTGGGCAGTGCACTCTTCTCATGCACATGTATCTGAAACAATTCAGTATAAAAATTTCCTCCACTGAAAACATAGACCACTTGAATAAAGTTTATTAATCCAAATGTACTTGTAGTGTGTACCTCTATTCAACAAACATAACATTTTATTTTTAAAAAAACAGGTTAAAGAATAAAATCCAGCTTTTCCAAAGCAATGCTAATTTTCATGACCTGTGTCCCTTCCATTTGTTATTCATGGTGATCCATATCAGCTATTCCATTATTTCTGATCTCGGGCTGAAAGTCTCTAATGACCAAGGTTACTCCATTAGCTTCCTTTTAGTCTTCTTAAATCTTATCAATATTCCAGCTACTATTAACAAACAGCACCATTTGTTCAGATGACTGGCCAGAACTTTTTGAATTCTTGGATACAAATTAGATATGTTGATTAAAAAGTTCAAGCTTTAATAACTCTCATTTAACATCCCTTTTGAATATTTTCGTGTGAGTTTCTGTTTGATATTTAGGGAAAACATTTTGCATCTCTCAGTTCATAATAATATTGCTTCTGCCACATTTCTAGAGTAATGTGCCATAAATTTGTTTGTTTCATTGTCCATTTCCCCTACATTTTTATGACCTTGATGCAGCAGAGGTCATGTGGAAAAACAGCATAATCATAAAGGCTTCTTCAGAATGCATGTGCACAGGAAACTGATTTGAGGTTGCACAAGTCCTGTGAATTCTTACATGCAGCTCTAATGTACTTTCCTTTAAAATCTTACCGTCCCTCTAAAAGGTTTTTAGTATATAATTAAGATAATTACTCCCCATCATATGCTCCTCTGGATAGCACCTCTGATAATATCCTGAAGAATGAAATGTTATTCTCAAAAACACTCTGTCATATTTGAAGTTAAAACACATGGAGATGGATGGCTGATTTAATGGGATCAGTTCATTATCAAAATATGTGCATGTCTCCACCTATACACTGTGTTTCAGTAAATATGTTTACATTAAAGTAATTTAGTTTTCCAAAGGACTAGCTTTCTCTACAAACTGAGAGAAAAAGGCTTCTGCTTGACATATGTTAAAATTTTTCTGATGTTTCATTGGGTTTTATTATTACTCATTAAAATGCAGTTGAAAAAAATCAGCCCTCACAGGAGTTTTTGGCATTTTTTTGCAAATGAGTGCTCATCAAAGTGTGTGCATTCTGACCAATGCTCAGTTTCATCCTTCCTGGTGTGATTATTGTCTAGAATGATCTCATTATACACTTGACTGCATACTGTCAGACAAATTCTCTTTTTCAAATCAAAACAATAATTCAAAGAACCATAATTATTTTTGGCTGTTTTGCATTTTAAAGCCCACGTGAAAATATTATTTAGCAGGATTTGAGTTTTACTTTGTTAAATTACTATTAGTTGCAAATCCTTTGTAGTACTTTTGAGTTAGGGCTGGAACATATACAGACCACAAAGAACATATTCCATTCTAGTAAGTAGTACTACACCTCGGAATGCTGATTGGATTGTTTGATAATTGAGCAAATTGTGAAATGATAGTGCCTTTCATAAGTAGCAGTAACTTAATAGATAAATGGGAAAGAAGGCTTCTGTAAAACTCACCAAATTGCTAATACTAGGAGTAATAGTAAAACTTCATCCGACTATTAATGTTTACGGTTTACAGTTTACATGCATCTAGTACATTCTAGAGGAATATAAGATTGAAATTGGTGTAGCACTGCACAGAGATCTTAATTTAGTTAATATTATGTGTCTCCTGATGCACCTGTGAATTTTCTGCAAACCTTATGCTAAATTTTCTACAAAGCTTTTCAGTTTGAATCTTACTCCATTTTAGAAGCTGGGAAGAACCTATTATTTTGAGCTCATAGTTTTTATCCTGTTACATTCAAGACTGCGTATTGTGCTATTTTGCATGAAGATGAAGTTGAGTCCTACAGTTTGAGAGATCTAGTGCTCAAGAGCTAATGCTTCACTTGAGTTATGTCTATAATGCAATGCAGTTCAAGTACTGTAAAAAAAGCTAAAGTGGTTTTCAGAAACACTGGAAATGCAATATAGATATGTGCTGAATCACACAAAGAACTCTCTGTCTTTTGTGGAAGATTAATTTCTCCCTGTTTGGCCTCTCAATTTCAGATGATAAAGCTTCTCAGCTCTGAATGTTTAATTGATAGACACTGCAATATACATATCTTTGGGTATTCTAGACATTCTCAGCATTACCAATGTTCCTGATACCTCCTGCTTCTTGTGTAGTTTTTCCAGCTTTTTAAATATTTTTGTATTGAAGGTTGGAAGTTTAACACAGTTTATTAGCTAATGGTTTGTGACTTGCTGTAGATGGCTAGTAGATGCATAGCACAGTTTTTGTTATATGATTGCTTTTGATTTAGCTATTAGATTTGATAACTTTGGCAATCCCTTGTATTTCTATGTCCCATATCAGGGATGTGGAAGGCCAAGTTGAGAACCCTAAGTATCAGGCTATAATAAGAGTTACTATATTTGTATCACAGACCATGAGAATTCTATTCAAAGCTGGATACATCCTGTGTGCATCCCAGCTCCATGCCAGACACCCCATGCAGTAACTCTTCCCTCTACTCACCACCAAACAAACAAAAAAAGTTTTTCTGGTTTTTCTGACTGGCAGTCTTTAGGATAATTTATTTTGGTGACTGACTGTGTCAAAATTGGAATATAATTTTAGCTTATATCATACAGTGAACTGAATAGCCACCCTAATAATTTTATTTCAGCATTGGCCTGAGTCATATCTGAAATACTAGATTTATTATTAGAAAAACCCAACAAACTCCTACTTCTCGTGTAAAAAACAATTTTAAACATTGTAGTTTTGCGAAAAGAATTAAGAGATTGTATTTAATACTTTAATACATTTGTGTTCCATTGGGAACTCTTTTTAATGAGAATTATATGTTTTATGCATTTTTAATAAACTCCTCTATTAATTTTGGTACATTTAGAAAGCAGAATTTTTGGCATAGCTTGCTAAATTCTGTTAAAGTCAAAATATTTGTAAAAATATTAAGCAGTTTCTAAAATAAACAAATTTTGTACATAATGAACAGATTTATTTGCTTTATTCAGTGTAATAAATGAATAAAAAATAGAAAAACATTGATTCCTAGTGAAGGTAACCAGTGTTGCGTTAAAAAAAAAAATCCTCCTATTTGTTCTGTTTGAAGCTAAATAAAAACCACTCATTTACTTCAATTTTCTCTGCTTCTGTCTCCCTTTCTCATCTGCTAGACCTGATGGCAACATGTAGCTTGCAACCAAAAAGTTTTCTTCTCTTACTGTACGAAGATTTGATTTTTGTTCTTTTTATACCATTTTCTTTTTATGCCACCTCAAAAGCAAACTCGACGTGTGTAAGAGATGTAGGATTTGGCTATATATCAAAATAGGATTGGAAAGGGTTTCTATTGCCTGTCCACAACCATATAGATGCAGCGTATATTTACTAGTATCTAATAACAGAATAATTTGCTACTGCAACAGGATGTCAAATTAGTCCTTTCCTTTTTTTCCCTGCTATACATTAAAACCTCAGTTTTGGAAGAACACATATGAAAGAATATTTTCATACCCAGCTACTTTATTGTTATCAGAAAACAGAAAGTCTTCAAAAAGACCATTTCATATTTTGTGGCTCCAGAGCAGGATGTATTCTTTCTGTAATACAGTATGTGTGTAGTTGTAACTTGTAGCAATGGGGAACAAAGACACACGGACCCCCTTGTGCATGGGAAGGAAATCCCTTTATTGTAGAAAACACCTCCCTTATATACCTTTAGTTTCCACTGGACATAACCAAAACTTAACAGAAGAAGAGCATCCATTGGCTGCTCAGCTCATGTCATTGTCCACGTGTTTCACCACCCAATCAGCTTCCCGCTCACATGTTGTCCACATGTCTCACCACCCAATCAGCTTCCCACTCACATGCTGTCCATGTGTTTCACCACCCAATCAGCTTCCCGCTCACATGTTGTCCACACGTCTCACCACCCAATCAGCTTCTCGCTCACATGCTGTCCACACATCTTTCCCCACAACTGCCTCTCACCCCTGAACTGACTTTGCACAGCCCAGCCTACCACAGAGCTTTCTGGTAAACAGAACTGTCAATACCTTTAACAAACACAACCCTATATCCCACAGTAACTGTTCTGGATGATGACATTAAAACCAGCTGTTAGTAAGAATACTCTTTCCAGTCTAGCTCCAGCTGCAGTTCACCCCATGTCTTTTTTCTTCCAGAAGTCATTCTCTCCATGGTGGAAGATATGTAATAAATAGTGCAGCAAAATTAAAACTATTTTCTTACCCATAGCACTGGGATTGACACTAAATTTTTATCCAAGTGCATTTCCATTAATTTTATGTGTATTTGTCTTACATTATGGTGAAAAGATACGGAAGTTTTTGTGACTATTGTGTAAGTAAATTTTGAAAAAATACTTATTTCTAATCAGGTACATAAGTTCTCTTTTGGAGTTTTTCTCATCCAACCTGTTATAACTGCAAGAAGAATTTGCTATTGATTGATTTAACAAAAGTGTGTTCTAATGGAATAGTGGCATTTGCAGTAGGGAGTTGTTAGTGGTTAGGAGTTCCTCCAGTAAGAGTGACAGGACTTGTGTGGGTCCTTTAGTTAAATTCCTACCTGTATTCCAGCGTGATTTAATTGTGATTATTTTTTGTATTTTAAGAACTTTTAAAGTTAAACCAACTTGAAAAATTTCAAGCCATATTTGTCTCCATAAAACTTGGCAAAGCCCTCATAGTTTTACTTAATTACAGTCCCTCTTTGTTTCTGCTCCACTGTGCTGGAATACTCCTTTTTGTCTAAATATACTCATTTGGCTCTGTATCAAATAAATGGGCCAAAGCTACATGGCCTAAAAATGGAGATTTATTAATTTGCTGTCAATAGCAAATACAAATAGCATACCTCTTCAATATATGGAAAGTTTTGGTGCTAATTTTATCGTTCCTTTATGTAGTTAACTGCAGGTCTCCAAAATGCCAAGAGCCTTTCAAAACTAGATATCCAAGGTCCCTATAATCAATGTAGTAGGTTGTATTAGTGGGAAAAACATAATGGGAAGAATTTTAAGAAATTTACAAAGCTAGCATATGGATCTTAGATAACCTAAAAGCAAAATAAGAAGAGAAACCTGTGACAGTAGCAAAATCAAATATGCTGAAGTGTTGAGAAGATTCTAAACACTAAGAGGAGTTATGTAAATCCTGCTTTGTCAGTCAGAAGGTAAGATTATGGTTATATTATATATGTATAATATAATATAATATAATGTAATATATGATTATATTATATTGTATTATATTATATTAAGACATTATGATAATGTCTAAATATATAACACTTTTATAATATATAATTTTATTTGAATTGCAGGAGATAAAAAATAAATTAATGCAGAAATATTAGTAAAAAAGGTAGAATGTTAGGTTTTTTCAGATGAAAATTATATGTACAAATGAAATATATAATATATGGCAAAAATGTTTTGGCACATTAATTATGAAATAGAAAATTTGGAAATTAAAAAAATGCAAATAAGTTTTTTGGGGGTTTTGAGTTATTAGAAACTTTAATGCTGTAGTGGCATTAAAAATTAGCTCTTAGTGGTTGGAAACTGGATTGAGTTATTCCAAAATTATCCACAGTATTTCCTTTGTCTTTCTCAAGCCATTTGGACATTATCAGAGCAACACATTGGTCTGTATAACTGGTGTACTCTGGTACCGATGCTTTGGTATCCCTTTCAAATTGAACAGTAAAGCCCATAAAGATTCCCTGAATTCTGATTATTACTGTATTCTATCTGCTGGAGAAGTTCTTTATGCCTAATATAACTGGATACAATATGCAATATATATTAGAAAGATACTTCTTTCAGTGTAAATATATATTAAATACAAAAATTTAAATTTGCAGTGTGAGAGTTGAGCTTTCTAGATCTCTCTGAAGCTGCTTGAGAATTTAGATACTTTAGATAACAATAACTGGATTGTGGAACATTTTAAAATATAATTTCTGTCTCTTTGGTTTTAAAATATTTTGGTTGGCATTTTGACTTCAGTGTTCTGATAAAAGCTTTATTAATTAATTGATAGTTAGAAGAACTTAAGCTTATGAAAATATAGTTTTTTCATTAATTGAATTTCATTGCAGCTGTAGATAGTTGTATATTGGGAGGTTTATCTTCAAGACTGCTTAAATTATTTATTAACTGAGCTTCATCCCTTGGGTATATAGATATCATAGGCATTATTTAAATTATTTGAGAGCACTTACTCTCACCATCTTTTATGGTTTGTTTTCTGAAATAGTTTTACAATGTAGCCTAATTCAGTAATCATCTGTTGTCTTTGTAATAGTAGAGTATTTTTTCTGCACAGCACACTTTGGTTATTTTCTTTGGTTTATAGGAGGAGCCTTATGAAATACTAAGGCATGCATATGATCACATTCAGTGACCTCTCGCTGACAAGTTAAATTTAAAAATAAGCACAGAAATCCCCAATATCTACCATTATTTCCTGGGTTAATTTTTTTTTTAAAACAAGGCATCCCAGTTTTCTATTAATGACTAAGATAACCAAAAATATTTTAGCACTGTAACTATACCCTATGCTTTTCACTGAACTCCCAGAAATACTGTGCTTATGTGTTGAGACAGTGCAAATAGAGAAATCTATGAAATATCTGTCATAGACATGTGCAACCATTTCACTACAAACCTTTTAAATATGGAAAAGCCAACCAAAAAGCCATTATACACAAAAAAGTAGATAGTAACTGAGTAGTATTGTTTTCGAATGCTCAATTAGACATCAGCAGCTTGCAGAGGCAGTCTCAAAAGGTTACTCAGGAAATGGTGGAAATCACCCATCATCTCTCATTAGTACTTAATGAGAGATGTTTTTTCCAGACATTTGCCTGGTATTACAAGGGTTATGCAAGCTTGAAGCAGTTCCAAAGTCTATTTGTGCAGGTGGGTGATTAGAGGAAATAAAAACTTGATAACAGTCATACCCAACTCTCTTGGATGATGCAGAAACAACTAAACAGAGCCCCTGCTGCCACTGGAATGCACTTCACTGGTAATTAATTCCAAATGCAATCCTGAAATAGCTGCAACATCCAAGACTGGGCTAGTTATATCTTCGAGTGCTTTCAACAAGACAGTTGCAGTTATATATTTACAATTCTACTCAGAACAATAGTTATTCAGGTTTAAGTGTGTGGGAACCAAGCAAATTCAAAAGAGCAAATTCAAACAGTTGAGTCCAACCATTCTCCCTATGCATCCAGTGTAGCTACCTACAGATTTTGTTATTCACTATTCCATCTGTTCTTTTGAAATGTCTCTGGTAATGTTTGTTCCTTGAAATTCTGAAATACATGATTGTCCTTATCCGTAGTTTATAAATTTATTCCATATTTAATAGTCATGTAGGAGAGAAGATTTGCTGTGGGGATTTAGTCAGGTTAAAACAATTTTAAAGCTAAATCCTATGCTACGGGAAATTACTTAGTCCTGTTTGAGGCTACTCTGTAACATGAATGTTTTTGTTAGCTGCCTGACAAAATATGAGATTTTCTAATTTTTTTTTCTGGGTTTCTGTATGAACTGCATAATCTGCTATACACAATTGCTGTTAATCTTTGCAATGGGTCCCTCACTTACAGGGAACAACACATTTTTATCACACATGCTGTCCAAAAAGTCTTACACATAGCATCTGTGAATAAAATCAGTGTGGTTCCTGCAATTTTGTGACCTTCTCTGCTCAGTTTTGGGTCTATGTTAGTTTTTTCCTACTTGATAGCTTGGCCTCCTGCCTTGTAAATCTGCTCTTGTTGGAATCCAGCAGCCAAGAGTGATCCACAATGAATGGACTGAGCTGAAGTGCTGTCCTCATACAAACACACATATTTTTACTGAAGTCTGTGGGTTCAGGTTGGAATAATGGGTTGATTCTCCTTGTTCTGCCTTAGAAAGGGTTGTCAATGAGCCCTCTACAAGATTGAGGGCATCACTGGACCCAAATTCTCTTTACCATGCAGAATCAGATTTAGATGACTCTTAATGTGGGCCTGCATCTCTCTCTTACTTGTAGATCAAGCTCAAAAATTCCCTTTAGTGGAATCAGGGAAGTTTCTTGGTCTCCTCAGCATGAAGGTGTCAGCATATCCCTGATAAAGCATACATATTTTTGATTATCACAGGAATCAGAAATTGCTGTTTGTTGAGGTTTGAAAGCAAAACACGTGAGAGGCTCTGAGTCAGAAATACAGTTTAATGAGAAGAAAAGAAAGTAAAATAAAATAAAAATAAAATGCAGTAATACAAAAGACCACTGACAGAGTCAGAATACAACCTGAGCAGGGTGATGGAAGCAGTTCCAGATGAGGTGGTCTTCCTGATGCAGTGATTCCGTAGGAAAAGGTCCAGTAGCTTTCGTCCTCTGGGAAAATCCAGTGGGCAAATGCTAATGCCAATGTCCCAAACTCTTAGATTATATCTAGTTGTGAATGCTTGGTTCCTCCCCCTGGGCGGAGCATTTTACAATGGAATGAGTCATGAGGAGGAGTCCTGGAGAGTGTGATAACTCTTGGAGGGTGTTATCTATGAGTCGTTAACAGCACATCGACTAGAGGGAGGGGGCGGTACTAGAGAAACCATTAACAGAGAATGGCCCAGGAAGAGGGGACCTGGAGAGATACTGCTCCAACATTTGGATTCAACAGTTCATGGAGGTGGTGATAGAATACACTGTGCAAGTCTATACTACAACCCAGGACACTGTTTTATCTATCACTCCAGTGGGATTATAAATGGTTGTTCTTTTTTCATTCCAGTTATGAATGCTTTAAAAGGACTAGATGACCATTCCTCCATTATTGAAAAACATTAAAATCTGTTCCTAATGGTACTACACATGATGGTACCTACATGAATGTGTTAATTTCTTAACCAGTCAGTTAAATTAGACATTTTGGTGGCTCTGTTCTCTGCAAGACGTATGTAAGTTCAGTCACTGCAGACTGATCCTCCAGAAATAGTACTATTTCCATAATATTTTCTTTTTTACTCTTCCAAGATTTCTATTGTGATTATGACAGATTTCTGTCCAGGATAGATGATTAGCATTGCCATGTTCTTTTTAGAGCTTTTTGCCTTCATGTAACATATTCGATGTTAAGAGGACATGTAACGTATACAGAAAAAGACATTCCAACTTTTTTTTCTAAAGACAGATCCAAACCCATAGAAATCGCCAGACTAGATAAGAGTTTTCTAATAGTCTAGCAAATTGAGTCTGCTATAATTGATCAAACTTAGGTCTGTCTTGTTATCACACTGAAAACATTTTGAGCCCAGATGGCACTGAGCTGTCTGGACCTTTATCCACATTTTTGCATTATCCCTGATGCTGGGGTGTACAAAGCAGATGCATGACTTTGACCTACCTTCAGGCAGTTTGAAGCATTGTGAGAAATATTCCATGCTTAGCAGAACTTGAGGAAGCTATTACTAATAATAGGGTGCCTTTGGATTTGTTGTCCATTTATGTGTGCAGATCTCTCCCTCTATATATATCTCTATATATTTATGTGTATGTATGTTCCTGCACATTCATTTTCTACCCTTGTCTTTTTTCTCTCCCAGATTTGCAATGAACAAACCTATTCAAGCACTGAGTTTGTAGTATAAATTTCTACAAGGTCATAATGATTAGGCTTTATGCTTTAAGTATTTTGTTCCTGCCTAGTATTATCTTTTTGGATGCTTTAGAATTTAGTATATGCATTTAAACATAGCATTAGGTGTGTAGTGTAATCTAGTTCTAGGTTATTACTGGTCCATACCTCCAAAGTGAAATACACATTTCTTCCATTTTTACAACAAATTATAAATCTGAGAATACAGTATTTACGTGACTCCACAAATATTCCAAATAAACTATTCCAACAAACATTTGGAATATGGAAATAAAATAGGTGGAGTAATTTTCATTTTGGCTCAGAGCACTGAATGTGAATATGAAAGAAATCATCATTTGCCGTTGCTGTTCTGTTCTTCAGTCATGACTCAGCTTTGGAGCACCAGATTCCTTCTGGATCTGAAGCTCTATTTTAGTTGGGCACCAAAAGCGTGAGGTCCTTCTGGAAGCTGGAAGTTCTGAGGAGCATGTATGGTGGGGTCTTTGGAAGAATAAATAAGTTGCTAAGTAGTGCTAAAAGTTCAAACCCACATATTTTCTAAAAGGAGTGTTGTGCAGATTAACTGCTTTTGATCTATTGATCCATTGCCATTACATTAAGTTGTAGAAATAACTGATTCAATAGCTAATACAGACATAACTGTAAATTTTGATAAGGATGCTAGCATGTTTCTGCAATGAAAGTAGAAAACTAGATTAACTGTGTGTTCCATTTTAAAGATTTATTTCTGAGGTGAAATCTAATTATAACTATATTTCTGGAATATGGGCTGTGTCTGGCTTTTGATATTTTGCTTGCTGGGATGCAGTAAGTGTTCTGGTTGGTGCACTTAGTGCCTGATAGTTAATATTGTGGCATTGTATACATACAGTGCCTTTTCTTTGAGTACATTATGAGAAAAAAAAATATCTTAGAAAAGTTTCAGTGGTTTGTCCTCACAGTACATAGATAGTGGGATGAAAATGTTGACAAAGCACTTGTTGAACTCTGGTGTTATGGTCTGTTCTCACCCATGAGGGCATTTTTCTCTATGCACTGCTCCTTAAGAAAAAAGACATATGAAACCAACTACTGATGTCACACAGCACAGGAAAAGGCAAAATTCCCTGTGTATGGCTTTTTTTTTTTATCATCTCAGTTAAACAGTTGACATTTTAATGTTTTTGTCTGACATCTTAGAAGACAGCCCTAGAATAACGCCTTAGTTTGCTCTTAAAATATACTAAAAGACCATATTAATATATTTTCCTTGTTCTATTCTATTTCCTTTGCCCTGCAATAAAAGGAGAATACCAAGTCCTCAGTAAGCATTTTCGAAAATCAGAATAAGCTCCAATTACACAGACTTTGTGACAACTTCTCATGTGTGATGGAGGAAGGAAGGAACAAATATTGTTAGAGCATGCTGCAGTTCATTAGTTTTTAGCTGCATCCCTGGAGCCTGTTATCTGACTTAAACAGAAACATCTACATTAATGCAATGTGAGCCAGGAACTAGAAGAGAATGACAGTTGTAAATACTTCCCTGTTGACCCCTTCTCTAGCACCTATCTCAAATTCAGGGTGAAAGCTAATCTTTCCTAGGTAAATTCTGGTTTCTTTGGTAGTTTCTTAAGTTTCCAAGTTCAATTTGCCATTAAATGTTTTTTCTCTTTTTTTTTGAAACTTCCAGTGTTGCCATTATAGTTACCTGAAGGGGAAAAAATTGGTGTAGTTTTATCACCAGGGTAAATTAAAACATGATTATTATACAATTTAATTCCAAAGAAAATATATTCAAAGATACTCTTAATGAAACTATAAGTTCTGTGTACATACAAATTGGTTGCAGGAACTAATTTGATGGTGTTGTTCTCTCTCTGATGGACCGGACCCAGGTAGTAAATCATTATAGGTTGCCTAATGGGAACATCCTACTGTGAAAATAAACAGCTGTCCACAGTGAAGAAATTGTTTACAAGAAACCATTACTTGTCAGACACTTAGCCCCTTGAGAAAGAAGGGAGGGTGTGAAATACTTAGCAGTTGGATGTTTTTTCTGGACTGTTTATTTAAAAAAACCCCAACAAATGTATAGCTTCTTTTTGCAAAGTTTTGTTTTTAGCTTCTAAACATGATCCTTTTTTTTGTATTTCTCCTTATTTTTGCTTGGAAAGAAAGACTGTAACTACTCTTTTTCTGAGATTGCTGCATATTGTGTATGTTGCTGAATTGGTTATGGTTGTATTCACACATTGCAGCTTGAGAATTTTTTCTCAGCTCTCTCTAGTGGGGCATGTAACAGCCCTGTTGCCCCTCCTGTATGCCTTCCAATAAATTTTCCTTCCAAGAATATCACACCCAGTCTGTTCAATGCCACTCGTGTGAGTGTGTGAAGGGGCAACGCCTGGCCTTCAGTGAGCTAGTACTGAACAGGGTCAACAAGAAGTCTTTCCTATGCAAAGACCAAAGACCAAAACCTTGCTCATATAACTTGACTCCTCTGTTACCCTCTTCTGCATATTTAAAGTGTGGTTAAATGAGCTGAGGTGACTATCAACAAGGCTTTGAAACAGAGTAAGCTGGTGGGCAGACAACTGCATTTGTTACCATCGGCACCAATCTGCATTTCTTATGATGTGTCCTTTGAGTGAGCCATCCTTGAGATACTTATACATCTGCAAGACTGCCTGATTTCACTTGCAAGGCTTTCATGTGCTAAATAGCTCAAGGGCAGTTGTGCTAAGCACAACCACACAGGCTCACAGTGAAACAGTGACAGAAAGGCAGGGACTGCTGAAGTATGGAGAAGTTTGTGTTCTTTATAGCTTTAGCTGTTTGTCAGAGACAATCATTCTGTTTGTTTCTCACACCAGTGAGTAAATAATTGCACTAAGTGCACTTTGCTGGATTCATGTGGAGCATTTCTCACTCTAGAATTTATTTTTTATCTTCCTATATATGGTGCCTGTATTCCCACATTTCTTGACAGCAGTATAGTCCCTTGTTTGGTGTCTCCCCAAACAGAGGGCAGAGATCTCTTAGAGCAACTCTCTGATTCCTCAGTAAGGGAGGTCAATTGATGATTTTCTGTCTGTCCATAGAGTGAAAGAAGATGCTGTTTCATAGTCTGGAGCAAAAGAGGCTGAGACTTTAGCTCCACTAAAGTGTTACTCATATCGAGCCTTTGTTCTCACTATGAGATTTTCAGAGTATGGCAAGGCTTTAGAGGTTTCTCTTCTTGTCAAATTCCTATCCCTTCTTTGATGAGCTGGGCTTTCAAATCACAAGATACTCATTTACATGGTGCATGTGAACAACATTTTAAAGTTAGACACCAGGTCAGGCAGGAAAAAATATGAGAGACTTAAGGCTTTCTGAAATGCTATCAAAATTCTTCCATGTCAGTTATGTTATTGTGAGAATTCATTTTCACTTCCTTTCTGAGGCTGTGTAAAAATTGTTTTGATATGTTGTATTAACACATAGTTATTACTTTATCAAATAAATGACTTCTGATCCAAGCTTTCTACGCACACTTCTGAAGATTCAGGAAGAACTCATCTATGTGGTAAGATGGCACACCTTTGGGACTGGCAGTTTCAATGGGATACTTTAAAAAAAGTTGAACTTTTCTGTTTCCGTGACAGGGGGGGTTCACTGTGTCAGGTAAACACCTGGGGTTATCTACATGATGGATGTCTGCCAATCTGCCATCTGAAGTTTTTGTTTATACTTTTATTAAGTGCTGTATCAGCATTGCTGAAACATTCCAGCCTAACATTTATTTTAGAAGAATAAATTGTCAGTCTATATTTGATTAGAAACTTTGATTTGAAACCTCATCCAGTTATAAAGTGTTCCTGCAGGAAGAATCCTGTAGATTTCCTAGAATCACTCATGCTGTGAAAATATTTGTAAGTTGGAAAGGCCGTCAAGTTTACATTCCTGAAACTATTCCCCTTTATTCTATATTATCTCTGTTAATGTAACTGGGTATTTCCTTCCTTTCAATATCTCTGTTTCCCTTCCAAGAAGTCTTTCAGGTTAGTAAGACTGAGAGAGAGAAGCTTCTGTCATGATTTTCACAGAGACATTTGTGACTTGTGCAAAAGGAGGAGCTCATGTGTGTATCTGTAGAAGTTGGTAAGGCAAAAATTCTCCAGCTTAAGAAAGCTGCTTTTGCTTATTGATGTTTGGGTTTTTCTGGAGTGGATTTGTCCACAGAGTGGAAGCACATATTGGAGAACCACCACAATCACAAATAAACTTGCTTTCTTCTGTGAACCCTGCAGGCTGTCAGTTGAGACACACAGATGTGTCATTTGACATCATTGTCTTGATGCAGAGCTTCAGGTGTAAGACCACATTTAGGAGCATGGAGCACATTTTTGTAACACAAAGAAAGGTGCTCAGTAAATTCACAGACACTGTAATAAGCACCATAACCATGTACAGGCAATGGCACTTTCCCCAGAATCTGAACTAAAGTGTTTCTTTACTGATAAAATTCTAAAGGCCTGAAGTAATGAGGTTTTGGCCTTCTGCTAAGTCATTCCAGTCATTGGGTGCTCTCACAGCTGAGAAGCAATTTCATATTCCTCTCTCTCCTCTGATCTGATTTTCACTGACTTTGCACTGACCAAACAACATTAAGAACATTTAGAGAAGGTAAGAATGGTATTTTAAGTCCTTTTAATGGTCCCTCACAGTCCCATAAAATGGTAAGAGCAAAATATATCCAAAGAGCAGTTTCCCAGGTACATGCAGGTGTGCAGGTATTTTTAAGCCAGCTGTAGGTTATCTAGCTGAGGTACAGCTGGAAAGGGAGCTACCACAGTGTGTAACTCTATGGAGGATGCAAATTTTACCTGAGAAACAGCATATTCTCATATAATTGGTCCTTGTTAGTCAGTTATGCTGATCACAACAAGGAAAGTTGTCAATAATGGCTATCAGCATGTTCTCGGTTAGTGTATGTTTGTATGACATGTAGAGCTTGGTCATATGTGTTAGGATTTTCCAAGATGAGCTAGAGGTTGCATCATAAATCTCCCTTTCAAGTCACCCCTGTTACAGTGATAATATTTGGATTCACAGTCAGTAATTCAAACTAATGAAATTAAAATATCCATGCTTTGTTTCCACTTCACTTTGTTTAGGTACTGAGAGAATACTGTATCTTGCCTTAACATAGAATGAATGTATGGACTGAAAAAATAAGTGTAGATATGCAATATATTCCCTAATAAATATATTTACATTATATTAGGTTTCGTAAGTTTAAATAGTGTTCTGAGTAACCTTCTGTTTTCAAAGTTCTTTTTTATTTTAAAATATATGAAGTATTTGTAATTTCACATAGATGTTATTTTTATTCACAGATAATGCACCTCAGGTAGCAATTACCGCACCAGGATCTGGTAACCATAGAAACAGCTCTACAGGCCCAACACCTGACTGCTCTCCTCCATCACCAGACACTGCACTTAAAAACATAGTGAAAGTCATACGTCCTCAGGTAGGTGCTCACCATAAGCATCCTCTTCTTTGTTGCATTTCTCCTTTTAATAGCAGGCTATGATGCACGTATTCTAAGAGGATGTTATGGCTTTATGCATTTGAGCAGGTCAAAGACATAAACAGAAGAAAAATTTTTTGATTCTTAAGAAATATTCTTAAGAATACTTTGATTGATGCTTAAGAATCAATCTTAGTAGCAGAAGAAGATAAAATATTTTATGAATGAGCCCAGATGTACAGAGAGGTATTTGTCCATATTTCTTATAGCGCTAATAATGAGTGAAGTCCTCATGCAATATTTTGTATTTTTGCATACTTTTACTTTTCTTTCAAGGCTATTTTTGAATTGATCAGTATTATTTCCATATTACTTTTTCAGGTTTACTCTCTTCTTTCTGCATCTCCATTTGCATGAAGTTATAATGCTTCATACCTTTTTTATTTTACTTTCCCATATAGTATTGCTTATGAACTTCTATCCTTCCCAACTATCCATATTTCTAATACTGTTTGGGAAACAAGATGCATAATGTCTGTAAAACTTGAGTGGTCCATATAGTTCTTTAAGGAAGGCATCTCTTTAAAATCAAAACTTTAAAGTAAATACATGTTAAAACTTGAATCAGTAATATAAAGTTAATCAGCATAGAGTAGTTTATTTTAGAATCAAGGGATCTTAGGATAAGTCAGAAGAAACCTTGGGATGATCTATTTCCTTGTTTAAAGACACATGGCATTTGATGTGGCAAAGCTCTCTCGGACAACTGCATGCTGAATTGACTAATGGTGAAACTTTTTTAGTGTGAACCAAAAGAACTTAATCTCCTACTAATTTTGGGTTCAAGTGCAGCCATCTGTTCTTTATTGCTGAACTGATCTCTGCAGCTGAGCCACTCTGATGTTTTGGATGCAGGCTTGCACTATCAGTATGTCACTGGTGTTTGTTTTACTTGAGGAGTAAGCTGATGGACACGAGATATTTTCCTAGGAGTTGTATAGGCCAGGTTGTTTTGGTACCACACAAATGACTGTGTCACAGTGTTGGAAGTGAATCTTCCTTTCAGTTCTCATTGGAGCACATAGTTCAGAAGGTCTTGCAGAATTGAAGGTAATTACTAGATGCACTTGCCATTCCTGTCTGGGGGCCATTGGCTTCCTATGGTGACACTGTCACTATACAACAATTAGATTGATAGGCTGGTGCAGACCATCCCCTTCTGACACCACCACAGTTCAAATTCCACATGCTGGTTTAAATCTAGACTGCAGAGGGTCTAAAATTACAGTTTTGTATATTTTTTCTTTTTATAGTTGTTTCTCATTCTGCCTGTTTCTGTAGTGTCTCTGTCCCTCCCACCCTACATCAGTCTATACTACTGAAATGCCTCCTTCCCTCCAAGCTGTTTTTTATAGTAGGCGGCAAACAAACAGAAAGGTAATGAAATATTGTTGAAACAAGCTGTTGTGTGATAGCTTATTGAAAATAGCATTTTAAAGGCTGTTTCCATTATGATATTGCCAACAGATGGACCCAGAACACTTCATGTTACCCAGAACACTCCTGCTAGTTAATTCCGAATGGATTCAGCAGATTCTGGGGAGCTATTTTCAAATTTAAATTATTCCATTTACTGACTCACAGTGTTCTCATTGTTCTGCAGAATAAAAACTAGCTCTGTGATATATATGGTCACAACTTTACCACATTTCCTAAAATGTCTCTCACATGGCCCTACACATGGCATGTTCCAGTACAGAAAACAACAGTAGACAGGCATAATGTATATTGTAAATCTATGTCCTAATGCATGATGAGTTGGATATGCTGCAGCATTCAGATCCCATTATGCTCCTTCTTTTTTTCATGTTTTATGCACCTCCTCCAGTATTCTTGTTTTGTTTTTTACCTAATCACCTTCCCCTAAGACCTCAATTCAAGAATTTAGACAAAGAAGTTGTAGATATTTTCAGTGTGCTGTTTGCTAACCATTAGTGTTCATTCTGCCTGCATATTTAATTCCTTTATTCTATTCAATTATGTGGCAAGCTCTTTGAAGGGTAGCACAATGGGATTCTATTCCTGACTGACCTCTCACCATTCATGTAAAACTAATGAATACTGTCACACAATGTATGCAAAATAATTAATTTTCTGTTGGCTGCCAGGCACTCTTTGCATTTTCCTAGCAAAATAAATTGATTTCTAAGAGATCTAAACCAGAGATCATGTAGATTTCCAAAACAGCTGTCACTTTCCTTTTTTCATGTCTTGTGCATCCAGCATGGGACAGTGTCAGCAAAGGCAGAATGGGAAATTCTTCAGCAGCCAGCTTTGCATGAGGCAGGCTTTGGCAGCTTGGGTGGAACTGCCAGGGAAGTCTGGCCTTCAACACGTATAGTTATTTTAATTTATAGCCTTACTTATCTTTCCTGTAGCGTTGTACATGTAATGGTTTACCATCATGAGGAGAAACACTGTGTTTCCATGCAACCAGGATGAGAGGGCACAATCTTCAGGTGCATCAGGAGAAGTTTAGGCTAGACACAAGGGGGAATTTCTTCACAGAACGGGTGATTACACACTGGAATGGATCACACCTGGTGGAATGATTATCCCTACTTGAGTTTACGTTCAGTGCCACAGTGCCACCCACCTCTACTACCTTTAGTCCTGAGGCTGGCATGCTTAGCAGTATCTCAAGGATCGGTGCACTCTTTTATCTGTGCACCTTAGCTATTGCTTATACCTGTGATTGAGTATTTTGCAAATAAATTTCTTCTTTTCAAATTTTCCCATGGTCAGTCTCTGAAAAAGAAGGGTTTTTTTGAAAAGTTGCATATATGCAGAAAAGAATTAAACAGAATTTACCTCAGGTCTGGAATTGCTTGAACATTTTTTTTCTGATTGTCCAATGACACTTATTAAGTTATTAACTCTTGAATTGCTAGTTAATGGAGACTTTGAGAAAGCAATACACTTTCAAATTAAGGATATATGCCACTGTGCATACTCGCAGCACATGGATCCAAAATAAGATGGGGTAGGAGAACAAATAGATAAGACTCCATCAAGTTTTAACTTAGCTACACTAGAACACAGAGTAAAATATAACTTACCTTATCAGACTGTAATTTTAGAAAGTGATTGTAAAATTGAGCTTGTTCTATCACAATTCCTGTAGCTGTCAGTCTGGATGAAGCCTGAAAAAACTAAACTGCCTGTGATGCTTCATGTATTTTTTTGTATTAGCTACTCAATTTAATAAGCTTCTCCTTATTTATTTGTTCAGCTCCATTTGAAAAACTAAACTGTATCCATAGAGCACCTTTTGTCTTATGATACTGTTTATTTTACCAGTGTTTTTTAATTGTGAGTCTTGGGCCCACAGTTTTTTAGCCCTATAAGTGCTATAATTGTGGATCTCATAAAACTGAATTCTGACTTCTCATCTTTAAATTTATTTATTTAATGTAGTCCAGCATCTGCATGCTGTCTTCCTGTTCTTTTAATATATGTTTCAAATGGCTTATCGTAGATACAGCTTTTGATATCAAAAGGTAGATTATTTAAAAGTAAATTTGATTTTATTTATCATGAACTAGTATTTTTCCTATTTTATGTGAATAACCCAATTTCCTAGAAGTGTTGTTTCAGTGCTATTAAGAGGGTTTCTGGTAGGAGGACTAAGGACCAAAGAATTTCAGTGTTTCTAACATGATGAAATTTCATAATCTTGTTCTTTCTGGTTTTATTGTCAAGATCTGCAATAAACTATTAATCATAATATCTTCTTTTTCTTATCAATCTGGATGTGCTGTCTTTACAGGAATCATAGTTCTTTTTCCCATTTATCTTTTTTTTAATCTCTGTAAACAAAGTTGCAATTCAATCTATGGCTCCTCATTCATCTGGCTAAGACATCTATGAATATACTAGCAGTTAATAATTTAAATGTTACCAGGCAAAAGAAATGGTCTCCTTTTTCTGCAAGTTCTGACAGAATCCTGCAGGACATGTTTAGCCTCTGATAGATCATCCTACTTGTTTGGGCTACCAGGTGTATGACTGTTTTTGCATGTGCAGTGTGCCTGTCAAACCTGTGCATATGTGGTTCATCTAGGCATAAGAAAAGACATAGGATCATGACATTCCACTCCCTGTGTCAGCCTGGACATGAATGCACAGACCATCTGTAGGAGATGTGTGCTCCAGAGCTGTGCTCCTAGCTGACTTAAAAGGTGATAGTAATTTACATTCAGTGAAATTATTCATTATTCTTTTTGCAGGTAGGTGCAGGAATTACTTTGAACACAAAAAATCAAACAAAAATTGTCTTGGAGGAAACTCTGGAAAATCACCGTTCCAGAAAATAAATTTTCAGAACTAATTGTTCCACAAACAGGATTTTCAAGTGGATTAGTGTCACTATTTCCCCATGTTAAAACAATGAAACTATTTCTGCCTGGTTCCTCCCCTATGATAGCACCCTACTGTGGTTTCCCTAGTAGTTCACAAATGAAGTGCTTGTCTTGTCACAGTTGGCTTGAGTTGGCACACCCCTGTCTCTGCTAGCTTAGTGAAATTCCTGCTGGAAGTTGTTGCACTAGTGCACAACACCATGAGAAATTTGTGTTGCATCTGCTGAACTTGTTTTGCAACACACACACACAAAATCTGTTTTCTTAGAGTTTACCACAGAAAGGAGAGCTGGAGAACACTGTTATGCAATAAATTCTCTCCACTATCTGAATGAGATCATAGGACAGTGGTGGTGCAAGGACTTTCTTTCTCCTATGAGCTGCTTCCTGTGCTTAGCTCCACTTACAACATTCTCAACCAGGCAGGAAATAACCAGGAAAATCACTGTGAAGACAGACTGTGCAGGCACACGGTGTTTCCTGTTCAGGTGCACTTTTCGTGCTGTGTTTTGGTGCTGGAGTTTGTGCTGTGTCCATGCTTAGCACAAGAGGCAAATAAGACTTAAAAAAATCTTTACTGAGAGTTATGATTTTGTGGGGAATCAAAACTATCATATCCAAGGTAAAAGCCACTCCTGTGTACATGCTTTTATGAAATTCTGAAAGGTGCTGAGCATTCCCCAAACTCTCTTTAAAAAAAAAAAAAAGTATTCTGCAGTCCACACATGGGTAGATTTAGTGCTCATCCTTTGTGTGCCTGATCTGGAGGTCATAGTGTTTCCAAGGTTGTGCGTATCTGTTGGGGCTGCAAGCATATTAAGGTGGTTGTCAGCAGTCAGTGACCTTGATTCTAGGTAAGTAAATATATTTCATATTATTCTCTTTGTGACAGGAAATGTCTATACAAATCTACTGCACACAGTTTGATGTCTTCTCATTCTAATTATGTTGAATAAAAAATAAAGCTCCTAAATAGCCCTTGAAAAAAAGGGAGCAAGGCAGAGTAAGAGTTATACTGTCAATGCTATTAAGATGTGGTTAGCAATTCATCTATGCATGACTGAAAATAGGACAGACATTATGAAATTATTTTATTCTGGAATACTAAGTACCAAACACACACAAAAAAGGTTATAGTTGGAACTGTCTTACAGGACTGATTCCTANCACACACACCTGTTTTACCACAGCATTTATGGGCAAAAGATGTATAGCAGCTCCAGAGGAGAATACTTGAAATAAAAAATTCCTTAGAGCATAATGGATATTCTGGGACTACTTAATAACAACATTAAACAAAATATTATTAAAGAGATTGTAAGAGAACTTCTTTGACAAGTAACTATAAAACATAATTCTATTTACATATTTTAATTAGATTTAATAGGAAAACATAAACACATCTACCCAGTGCCTTGTACTAATGGAAACAGCAGTGTGTGTTAGTGCATTTAATTACAGTTCAAGAGGATACTAAAACAAAAGTATAAATTAAAGCAGAATAACACTCTACTGTGAAGAGTGTTAAGTTTTTAGAATATCATGTGTACATGCATATGTCTTTCTGGGTTGAAGTTGGTTACTTACCTGGAGAGATTCTCTAGGTTGTGATTCCTGATTCAATATAAACACAAATCATGCAGAAATATAGAATACTTTTCCTATGTGGACTTGTAACAGACAGGTGAAATACTGTTTTTAAGGGTAGTTCAGATACTGAAAGGCACATCTATGCCAGTAAAATGAGCTTTAGCTCTGCAGAGTTGTCATTTGCACTGTTGAATTATGGACACAGTCCCGGGTATAATTTTGGTACTGTACAATTTTCTTTCTCCAAACATATCCACTGTCAGGCCTGATTTGTGACTTGAATACACCAAGCACCATTCCTGGTAGATAATTCTGCTTTGAAGACCCTTCTCTGACACCTAATGAAATTTAATTGCAGGGGTGTTAACAAATCCTTGCCAGTTGCCCTGCCCTAGTACGCATAGTGCTTGGAAACAATAACACACTCAGAATTTGGAAGATTAAAGCCTTACCTATTGGGCCTTGATGGGTTTCTTATATTATATTCTTAGCATTTTCATTTGTTTCTGTAGTATGGGGGGGGTTGAGCACCTTAATTACTCTGTAACCCTTTACCATCATCTGATAATGCACATTTTCACACATGCATGTTGACTGTAGCATGCAGCTTAGAAAAAACAAACATCGCTTTGACCCTTCAAAATTTATGATATAAAAATATCATGATAGAAGCAATTTTCATAATCTGACTGAAAAGAGGAATGTTACTAGCAGCTGGCACCCGAGATTTTTTTTTGAAGAAAATGGTCTTGCATCCATTTTCCAACTGTTTCAGTGAAAATAGCACTATTTTAATCTTTGAAAGTGTAATGGTTTCATGTTTGCTTAATTCTGTTTTCCAAATTTAGTGTAGTGGTTTGAGTGTCTTTTCTGCTGTGAGATACGATCAGGAGAAAAGCAAAGCAAAGGCTCAAACTTAAAGGGTACAAAGATTTATTAACACACACTAAAAGAAGAAAATGAGAATCAAAATGAAACCTTCAAAACACTTTTCCTCCTCCTCCACTTTTCCTCCTCCTCCTCCTCCTTCCTACAAACAACATAAAGAGACAAAACCTGANATCAGGAGAAAAGCAAAGCAAAGGCTCAAACTTAAAGGGTACAAAGATTTATTAACACACACTAAAAGAAGAAAATGAGAATCAAAATGAAACCTTCAAAACACTTTTCCTCCTCCTCCACTTTTCCTCCTCCTCCTCCTCCTTCCTACAAACAACATAAAGAGACAAAACCTGAGATTTTCAGTCAGTTTCACCATTGAAAAATAATCTTTCATCTGTTCTTTAGGAGAAAAGTCTCCTAGAACTTCCATGGAATTTCCCCACTGACAACATAGAACAATTCTCTTGTGGGTCTTAATTGTCACAAAAACAGCCGTCCAGGAACCTGCCTTTGTGAAGTCTCTCCCATTAGCAGCTTTCCAAACTCTGCATATGGGTCATGTCTGCTTATTTTAGGGTACTGTTTAGGGATGCTTCTTCTAGTATAAAACAAAAGTTCTCGTTATTTCCATCTTCATTTCAAGGAACAGAGGCCTCCCTTCCCCCTGGGAGCAAAGGGCTTGACATCATTTTCTCTCTATCTTCCTCTGTTTAAAGTTCTCCATCAAATCTCAATTATATCAGTCCACCAATATAACTAGACCTCTGCATCCACCTAAACAGCATTCATATGTTACAGGGAAATTTAGCCATTGTCCATGGCCTCACAAGAGTAGGCCAGCCTAAACGAGCCAATTCCTCAATCCTTTCTCCCACTTAGGACCTTTACTCTCCCTCTTCACTGACTTCTGTCTCATGCAGTGTCTCTGCATGGTTCACTGTTCCTTTCCTCTCACGCAGAGAAGGATCAGTGCTCCACAAGTTTCATCTGTGTAAGGACAGAGTTAACATCTCTCCCAGGTCTTCACAGGGCATGATGGTTCTTCCCAGCAGTGACCGAAGGTGGTGGGGTCAGGCCTCACCAGGCTGGGCCAGAGTCTTGGGCTCTGGCTGCTGCAGGGCCACCTGCCCGGCTGCAGAGCCCCCTTGGAGCTCAGCTGCATGGTCTCTCCAGCAGGCTGGGCTTTCTTCCCCTGCTTTTTCTTCCTCTGCCTGGGAGTCACTGGAGGGGGGAGCAGGGCTCAGCCTCCACAGCTCAGCAGCAAGGTGTTTTACAGCTGCTGGAAATCCTGTTTGGGCTGGGACAGGGGCATATTCTCCTCCCCTCCCCTGGCCCAGGAGTCACCGATCCCAGCAGCTTCCCAGGAAAAGCAGAGGCTCTTGGGAGCCAAGAGCCGCGGCCAGCTCACCTCTTCCAAGGCAGGGAGGAAAAGGAATTTTCCCGGGATTCTCCTGATTTTTCAGCCTGTGGGACCCAGAGATGTGTCCCTATATTTAATTGGCCAATCCAGCCATCAGTCTCAAAGCCAGCCACCAATTGGTCTTTTACCATCCCTGCTGAACCAACACAGAATGATAGGAAATTTTTTATAGCTGAGGAATGAGACATTCCTCTTATTTGTCAAATTTATCTCTTGCTATTTGGATGTCATTTCAAGCAATGTTTTCCCAGGATAGGTATAACTGTGTATCTTCAAAATCTGGTCACATCCGTCATGGAGGAAAACTGCTCCAAAGGTGTTGCAGTTTTTGGCATTCAGGATTGCTGCTCCATAGAACCCATGGCTGCAATATGGTTGCATCTAAAATGAAGGCAAGGAAAGGTAGAAGGCAAGGAAAATAGAAACTGGAGGGAGATCAGCATTTTCCCTTATTTCCTGTGTGGTTTGTTACCTGAGATAAGACCATGGGCAGAAGGGGCAGCAACCCTCTGACCTTTAATTACATACTCCAGTGGAGGGCTTCTAAGGCAGAACTAGGATAAGGTACACAGAGGAGAGCAGAAAGCACTGTGTCTGTACGGTACCCAGAGTCACATGGCACAGCTTCCTGACCACAGGCTACACAAAAGAGCTGAGATGTGTTGTTGCTGAGCATTTCACTGACAGGGGAATGGTCCAAGTATTCTGAGACACCCTGAGATTATTCTAAATCTTGCTGCTCATGCAGGATGCAAGCAGTGTCTTTCTCTAAATCAATAATCAATCACATAGAAATTGGTAGGACTTTGACACTGCAATGTCATTAAAAATTAATTTCGTTTTAGAATGCATTATGTTTTTAGTATCATAAAGAATCTAGTTTGGTTTTGGTTTTGGTTTTGGTTTGAGTTTTATTCCCCTTTTTAAATTCTTATGATCCTGCAAGCTCCATGTTGTGGCTGCTTGGGATATATTAGGTGCCAGCCTCTGTGTATTTTCTTTCTGCTCTTAAGCTTAATTAAAATGTTGACAAGTAAAATCAAGAATGTCAAAATGGGTGCTGAAACTGCCCATATTTTATTTTTAATTGTTGTCATAATATAGCATAAAGTTTTGTGAAATGAAAAAAGAGAAAATTATATTACCATATTAAAATGAAAATGTGTCTTCAGCTTGTTCAACATGGTATTTTGAGGCTTGACAGAATAACTGATTCAGTAGTCTAGTAATAATTCAGTGTAGTCTTGCACTTCTAGGTGACATAGATGAATCAAACCCAGATGCATTGTAATCTCCAGTTTTTGCAATTTCAAGGCTACTTGATCACCTTAGCTCAGATCCTATAAATCAAATAATTCTTGACAGCAGCATTGACTGATGAGAATGTATCAGAACTGATGATTTCTGCAAATCAAATTGGAGATAGGAGAAAACAAAGAGGCCTGTCACAGGCTGTATTTTGCTGAGAAAATTTTGAATGTTTTGGGCTTTTATGTAAGTATAAATGAGCAAAGAAGACTAAGATAGAAACAGAGATGGTATGCTGGAATGTAGAGGCAAAATTTAGAAACCATATGGGTGACATGAAATTTATATTTAAAAGGGAGGACGGAGGTTAAAATTGGATTCATAGAAGGACAATGAGAGGAATGTAGTGACTAAAGTCAGTGTAAGATGGAATCATTAGGGAATTTTAGAGACCTTGAGAAAGCAGAAGAGCAAATTTTGGAATACAAATAGAACTGGAATCAGCTGGATACTGTGAAGCTTTATTTAGAGTAACATAAGTAGCCTTGGAAGGAATGTAACAATAGATAGGAGAAAACAAAAGAAGAGAGGTACCCAGAGAAATTGTGGATGCCCAGTCTCTGGAAGTGTTCAAGGTCAGATTGGGTGAGGCTCTGAGCAGCCTGGTCTAGTTGAAGATGTCCCAGCCTATTGCAGAGGGTTTGGATCTAATGGCCTTTGAAGGTCCCTTTCAACTCAAACCATTCTATGATTCTATGAAAGGGAAAAGGAGTGTACAGCAATAGAAAGAGATTTTAGAAGGAAGGAAGCTGGAGAAAGGAAAATTTCTGAAGTGAGTTGATCAGAGAATTGAAAGAATTGAAAGAATTGAATCATCTGGGCAGGTATCAAAATGATAATATTGATTAGTGGCCACATAAGCACACTCACACAGTGTTAAAAATGTGAGATGAGCCTGTGGAAAGGGACTGCAGTCTCTTGCTTTCTTTGGTAAGTCTATATTTTATGTGCTAACTAGAATTTGAGAATGTAGGTGCAGTTCTCTCTTCTATCATACGTATTTTGCATGATATGTTGTAGCTAAAACCAGTTTCTACATTATATAGGGCAGCTGGAATTTGGCAGGTTTTGCCAAATGCAGAATTTTCTTAAGGTCATTGGCTCTCAGTGTTTTAACAAACCACACTCTGTCCCTTGGAAAGGTCTATACCCTTGTTCACCATCTGTAAGATGGGGCAACTAACTCTGCCATAGTATGGAGTGTTGTGACAATTAATTTTTTTAAAACTATGATACTGTTATGTACACAAATCCCAAAGGTAAAAGAAGGTGAAGTCAGAAGCTTGTATTGCAGAGTATACTTCAAAGCTGAAGAAATATTTTCGTGTTAAATTGAGAAAGGAATTTTGCCCTGCTGCCTCTGCTAAATGTTGTAAGAAATATTTGAATGATCCCTTGCCTGCTCATGTTACATACCAGTGATGGTAGCATTACAGAATTTGCATGCAAATTCCATTAATGGAGGCATTAAGTCCTTACTTGTCTTTTTAATAGAAAAGCAATTCAGTAGGTGTATTTTGACGGTTTTCCTGTTTTTGCAGTTTCAAGGGGGTATCTTTCATTGATACATGTTCACTACAGACTGAACATGAAAATATTTTTATTAGACCTGATTTTAAAGTTATTTAAATCTTATTATTACAATATTGTTAAAGATTTGTGCTGATATATTTTTTGCTTATGCATTGAAAGGATTTATTCATTAGCCTGATTTGATATGCTGTTTTAGGGTAGTGTAGGGTTTTCTTGGTTGGTATTATGACAATTGAAATAATATTTGTGAAGAAATACTTTAAAAGTAAATATCAGTCATTAAAGAGATTTACACATAACAAGTATATTAAACACATGAATGTAATGAATAAAAATCTATATAAGGACAAATCTGCATGCTATGTAGCATACTTATTGGGGTAAAGTGAAGCCATAAGTATGCCAGAATTTCACAAGGGTTATCTAAGCACGTCCAGACCTTTGGAGTAGTACAAGGAAGGCATGTAATAACAAAGCTGGTTTCTAGGAATGAAAGAAGCATTATCTCTTTGGGACAGAGTTTTGTGTTTGTGTTTCATAACTATGAAATCTTGACCCAACTGAGTTATGGTATTCAATATAGTAAATAATCTTAGAATTTTTCAGAAACTATCTCAAGAGTTCTTGGTAAATCTAGTCAAACAGTTTCTTTGGCAGCTGCAGTGAGCAAACCAAGGTTACTGCCAGTAAGACTGGGTTTTGACATCAGATTCTAAGAAAAGATTTTTAAGATATGTCTATGTGTGAGCTGGATGTGAGATTAAATCTGAGACTGAAACACCTCTGCTTTCATTTCTGTGTATAAGATTCCCTGTCTGATTTAGAGACCTAATCTCCCATCATGCTTAGAACAGATGCAGGATTCAATTCAGTTATCTAAAAGTAGGAATCTAATGTCATTTGAGGTGCTATAGAGGTGTCTTTGAAATGCATGTGGAGACTGTTAAGTATTGTACAGGGCATATATGGGAGAGACCTGCACCCTTCTGAATGGCAGCTGGAGGCCAGGTGGGATGCTGTAAGAAATCTGCAGTGATGGTAGATACCTGCATCAAGGCAAGGGAATCAATACCAAGGGAACTGGGGTGAGGTGAATTGTTCTCTGAACTCTTGATGGTATTGACTAGATCTTGATTTAATTGACTAGATCTCAACTGACTGCTCTGGGAGCTTAAATACCTAGTGTAGATGTAAATAGCTATGCTGGAAACTTAGTTGACAAAATTGGGAATGGAATTTAATCCTAACTGTAGAAAAGAGATTGATTTGTTCTTACTGGGTTTTTTTTTTTTTTTTGTGCAAGTAGTGCTTTAGAGAGATAAAGGCAGAGAGATACACTCAGCACAAACTGGTTTGCTGGATCTCTCATAGCATACCTTAATGAACAACTAGTGTACTTTAACAGTATAACATTTTACAGGACACAGCAAAAATGCAAAACATTCCTCTAGTTCCTCTAATTTCTTAGTTAGGTACAAAGGCTTAGATGCTGGATTCCTGACTAATGATGTAGAAAAATTATTGGCACATGTTGACAGATGGGCCTTGTTAACTCCAAAAAGTAGAGAAGCAGTGTAATGCTGTGGAGTACTAGAGGCTGAGAGAGGTTCTCTGTAGAAGCCTTACATTGGAAAGACATATTAAACTGAGATATGTTTCTCTGAATCAGTAATAATAATGCCCAAGTCCAAAATAAGATAGTGAAAGGCTAAATGGTGTACCAAATGCTGCTATTCTGCCTCTAAGAAAGGGGCACACAGATGAAACAGTGTCTGGAGGCCTGACTAGACAAAGGCCAGGGCAGTTGCCTTTGGAGCTTCTTTGGGAGACAAAGTTGGACCATCCCAACTGCCCGTTTAGACAGGAACTGTCTCAGCTTAAAAATAACCAGAGATACAACACCTCATGTTAAGAGAAGTGTCGCCTTTTCAACACAGGAGTTCAAGTCCTGCAAATGTGCAAAGACGCCATTGCTTGAGAAAGGGCCAGAAATATACTTCTAAATGACCAGAGACTTTTTTCAGTTTTAGAAATAATTAGGTCATTCATGAATCTGTTGTCTAGCAAAAGTGTGCCATTTAGATTTAATTAATACAGATGAATGTTTTTGGTCTGATCTGGGAGTTATTTTGGCTCAGATCCCAAACAATGACTTCCAACCACACTGTTTGATATTGGAGTCTGTCCTGTTCATTGAACTCTCCCATGAAATTACTAGACTTATGAGTCAGGCTTTCAAAGCAGAAACTGGTTTTAATTATTAAAGAAAGCAAGTCCACTCAATAGACCATAGATGACTTCCAGATGATTACTCAAATTTCCATTTTTTCTCAGTTTTAACATGACACTGTTAATTTACATGGTGCCTAACACAACTTTAAGAAATAATCAACATTATAGAGATGTAATTCTATTGAATTTTTCTGTCTGACATTCCAATAGAAAGGGTGAATTTTTAGTGAAAAAACCTGGTTCAGTATTTATAACACAAGCATTGCAGGACTTGTAACCTAAATTTACGTAGACCAAAAACAAATTTGAAAATTACTCACTGGGATAGACTGTATTTTAACAGGTAATTCTGAGTAAGGGATGGTGAATATCTTTGTGGTCTAAGGAAGATCTTATTGCTCCCAAAGGTAATAATTAGGTCTTGACACTAATAAGGAACAAATTCTTGACCCTTACAAATATTCTGACATGTTAAGCCTGACATGCTAGAACAAGAAGAGGTGAAGCATCTTTTACTCTCTTTTTTCTTTTTTTGTCCAAGTTTGGTTTTTCCAAGGCAGAATTTCCTGAGATGTTTTTCTCTGTTGTGAAATAAATATACAGGCAGCTATAAACGTGGAGGCAGGGCCTCCTCTGTTTTGGAGATGTTTAATGTTTCAGGTAATTGATCTTGAAGCAGCAAGGAGCATCGTGGGGTTAGGGTATTTTGGGTATGGAACCAAATGAGTGCTGCAACAGACTATTTAGCATGGCACTGCAAACCAGCAGTGGTCTGTGGCTTAAAAGCTGTGATATTGAGCACTAAGGTTATGCCTGTACTGGTAAGTAGTGCAGTGCACTGGGAACAAGTCCATGTAGTGAAAAAGTTGTTGCTGACCTGATGAACACATTATTTAGATTTAATTTCTACACCTGATGATATAGATCCACCCAAAAGAAATTAGTTTCTCATGCCCTAAAACTTCTGTGTAATCCAAAGCACAACTATTAAGTGGGGTCTGCTCAGAGATTTGCTTTGAAAGTAAATATTTGAAATAAAGTAGTACCAAGTTTTTTAACTGTTCCATGAAAACTCATGCAGAAAGTTTGATTTTCATGTATGTTTTTCAAGCTGACACTTTTCCCTTAAGCTTCCAGACGTTTCAATCTTGGAATATTTGAGGCATATTCATAAATGTAATAAACAGCAGAGGGTGGCTTTCGAGTGATGGGCACTTGGTATTATTTGGTAAACTTCATTATACAGGCGTCAGCGCTCTAATTGTTTTGCAAGATGTACCCAGAAATGCAGCTGGTGAAGAGCACCCTTTCTTATCAAAAGATGATTGAAATTATTATATGTAAGGCTGTAAAAGCCTATTTTATGTTGAATTAAATTGATTAGAATGAAGGCATGATTTTTTTCTAATAAAGATTAATCCAAATTTTAGAAGGAAATTATCTCTACAAACCACAGCTTGTCATATGAAATGATTTTTACTACTATAACCTTTGAGCCCAATAAAAACTAAAAACAGAGAAAAATATGTTTATTAAATGTCAAGTGATGAAAACTATACAAAAAGTCTGTATTTTTCATGCCAAACTTATGTTTTTCTTGTAGCCAAAGCAACGAACATCCATAGTATCTTCTCTGGAACTTCACCGAATGAATCACAGCCACAATTATTTTGAAATCAATCCATCCATTGGCTGTGCAAGTTTTATTTCTACTCCTGCAATCAGTCCAGCTAATTATTCCTTTGGATCTCTGGATTACAGTCTTGAAGAGAAAGAACTTCCAGGTATAGAAAAAAAAAAAAAAAAAGCTTACTTTGTCTGTCAACAACATTTTATAAAACTTTAGGTCTTTGGGGTTAAGTTGGAATTGCTGTTGTCTTTGGTAGTAAAATACTTTGATCATAAATACACAGAATTATTCCTGATTTTTTATCTTACTACTCTACAAAGAGTTCTGATATTTTATGACCAGTATTATGAAACATACTTTTTTCCTGAATATTATGTTTTGAATAAAAAGCCTTTTATTTCCTGACTTGCCTAGAACTTAGATATTGTGGTTTTTGAAATTATGATTCGTACATCTACTTTTATCATTCTGTGCTAAATATACTTCAATAAGAATTTTAAGTTGAAAAAATGTAATTAGAAATCATTATGTAACCACCAGTAAAGATTTGGAAGGGAAGATTTCTAAGGAACCTGTGATTGTTTCTGCAGTAGTAATGGGATTCATTAAAGTAAAACTTCAATGTATTTGCTCTGGTGATAACAGTTGAATAGACAGCATGATGGTAATAGAGAAGGTTTTATCTGTAAATAGAGATTTACCTATTGAAAATGCCTTAAAGAGGATTAAAGTATTTCCTTTTTCACAGGTCAAAACTTCAAGAATGGGAAATTCTCAGTAAACCAAGCATTTACCTTTGTCCCTTCAAGTTCCATATAAAAGTTGCTTTATTTAGGCTAAATTTGTGACAGAAAGGTATAGTTTTTGGGAAAGCTGATGCATTGAAATTAATATCTTTGATAGGTAGTTTATGGGATCTGCAGATCAAGTTTTAAAGGGCATTATATTTAATATATAAATAGGAGTAGATTATTGTAAAATAAAAATAATACAAATGTTGAAATTCAATGCTAACTTATCAACTGGTTTTTGTAGCATTTGTCCTGAAATGAGATTAATCCTCTATGTGGCTAGGGAATTATTGTGAAATAAGAGTGAGAAATCCTATCTTCTTTGATGAAGAGAGATTATTCATATAGGTTTTTTGGATTATAATGTCAATAAAGATTATATGTATAACTATCTTTGAAACTAAAAGAATGTGCTTATATCATGGATACAGCAAATATTTTGAAACTTAACTGGAAACAATTAATTTGAATGGTATCTTTTATTCCTAGGTCTGGGGTCATTTTATTCTTTAGCATCTTGGGTGTTTTCTGTTGTTAATGGTTTTTTCTACTGTAAATTCTCTTCAGCAGTTACAATTTTATTCTGAATAGTTGAATGCTACTGAATATTTCTTGATGTTTAAAAGCAAAGATGAGAAAACAGAACATTCACTGACATTAGATAATTAAATTCTCCAGATTTCTGTTGTTGCAGAGTTCAGTTAAAGTTCTTCATAGTATCTGGATTAGCTTGACTCTTACCTTCTTTGGTTAAATCTACAACGGACTACACTCAGTAACTTCTAATTAATAAATTTAATTTTGTCTGAGGTTGGGACTATAAGATCATGCTTATTAGAATTTTATGCTTCTAGTTTGTGGATGATTTAATTTATGGATTGAATGAAAGCTGAATTTCCTTTTATCTCTACCCAGAAAGCTAAGAAAAAATAACAGGAAAAATGACTGAAGTTCAGAGCGTCTTCTACAAGCTTTTCAATAGTACATTTTACCATCAGTAAATACTTAATTTACTATTAGTAAATGAAATAATTACAGTAAAATTACAATTCCACCCTCCATTTTCAGCTAGTATTCTGGAATTATTTAAGTAATATACAGGATCCCATATTAGACACAATATTAGCCTGAATGAAAAAAACCCCCACATTTATTTTGATCATTTAGTTAATTTTGACTCCTTATTGATAGATGATCCACAGTTAACTCTGCAAGAGACAAGGAGTACCAACGTAGAAAGAGAATAATGAAATCTGGAAGGAACAGATCAAATTCGTCACTCTTGGAAAGGTCTTTAAAGCTGGTGTCTTATCTAGAACGTTAAAAGCTGAACATTGAATAATAATGGTCAGCAAGGAGCAGCATAAACAGTGTTCTGTGTTCTGCTACAGCTTTTCTCTGCTTTCGCTGGCTGTTGTTTCACTGAAAGGTCCCTTGTTTCTTTGCAAGATCTACAGTGAAAACAAGTACAGTTCATCATATGACCATCTTCTGAAAATTCATGGAAAATCTGCATCTTAAAATAATGGTTAGTTTAATACAAATCAAAGATTTGTGTGCATTTGAGTGAAACAATTAAAATGCTTTTTACAGGATTTCTAAATCAGAAACTTCCATCTAAATAAGGCATCAGTATTTCCCTACTCAATTTCAGTGCTTTTTATGTTTTCTTCAGGAAATTTGCGATGATTCATTATAATTCAGATAAAAGTGAGAGATTAATACATCAAAATAATTATTCTAATTCTAAAATCTTCATAATTTTACCTTTACCTCAGTAGTCTGCCACCAAAGAAGAATCAACCTGTTATTGATGGTTCCTTTTTATGTTTGGGGATCACAGTTTTACTCTTAGTGTTTGCTAATTCCCTACATCACCTGATTTGAAACAGGAGCCCTGATTTTTAAGAGGTATATTTTTATCAAATAGAAAAACACTGGACTCTTCCACAGATATATTTTATATCTGTGACATACTATCTGAATGACAGTATGTGACAACATTTCTGATTAATTATCTGGAGAACAGGCCACATACATATGTGCTTCAGCTTTGGCATCAGATAGCCTTGTAGAGTAAACAAACCAGGTATGTTGAATGCATGGATGGCAGCAGATACCTTAATATCAAGTTGCCTGATGTAAGGATAAAGGTTCTGTCCTTTGTTTTGAACTTTAACTGGTGGAAGAACCTGCAATGGGTTGATGGCAACACTTCTCTCACTCCAGTCTGTGTAGGGCAGACTGCATGAATGCAGCTTTGGCATAAGCTGTTTTCAGGGTTTTGTCTGGTGCTAGATCATTGACATCAGAGAAGCATTCTCGAGTTCCAAGTGAATGGTCATGATTCCATAGCATTGTATTTCACATCAAATTGTAGTCCAATGCATCTCAGTAACGTCAGCTACTACACATAGTAGTATAGTAAGTTACTGTACTAAAAGTGAAGCCACTTCATTGCACAGAGAAGTAATTTCTGTATGTAACTCTGTCCCAGCAAGATGCGTGTAATTTTCTTGATCATCTGAATACGTGTTTAGTAGGTGTTCTGTAACATAGCACACATGGAAAAATTAAATACCTGATAATCAGGTGATTGTTGTTTGTTACTTTGACCGTGGATTAAGACCACAGATATGCAAGATAATTCACTCCAGGAGAGGGCAGCCTGGGCTTTCAGGGAAATGCCTGTGTAAAGAAGGTCTCTCTCTGCCTTGTTTTCTATATCCCTCAAGTTCCCTTGAAATTGTAAATCTTAGAGATTGAAGGCAACAGAACTGTGGCCTTTTGGTAACATCGGCTTGGCACATTCAACACTTTCAACTGAAACTGTCAGTCTGGATGATTTTCTTTTTCATTTTTGCTTGATCAGTCCAAATAATGGATCTTTCTCTAACCCATATAATTTCATTATGTCTTCTTGTCCTGAGTATAATTGCACCATGAAATTAAAAAACAGTTCTTGTTCTGTTTCAGATCACAAAATAGGTCTGTACTCAGATTCATGTATGCAGCAAAAATATCAGCAGATGTCTGAAGGTTATCTCATTACAATCTCTTGTTTCAGTCCATGAAAATCTGTACATTTTCAATAAGTTTTGTATGCCATGCACTGTAAAATAGGACACAGTTTTTCTCTCATCTTGTTGTTGTAGAAAACTATTTACTGAGTTTATCTCTTAGTTAGAAAGTCTGTCTCCACTGGAGAGGACCTTGATGTAGTTGTTACTGCTTTTACATGCCATGTTCTCTGGCTGTGAGAGACATTATTTAATACATCTAAGAAGGCTACATTTTTCCTTAAAACAGCTCAGAATGTACAATTCAAGAATTTAATCTTTAATGTGTACACTATAATTTTTTCTCTTCTAATTTTGAAAAAATTATATTTGAGTCACACCTTCGACTCCTTCTATAAGTGTCTTCAGATCTTTCTTTACAGTACATATCTGATGAAATTGTTCTGCCTCAGAAGCCCTATTTCAGAAGCAAAAGCAGCCCTAAAAGCTTAAAACTTGCAGTTTTGTCTTTTTCTTTTGAGATAATGAAGAAATACAGCCTATTAGAATTAGAAAATTCTTTCAGAGATCAGGCCTAAAATTCTTGACTATGTTGCACTTCTATATAGAGTCAGAATTTATTCTGGTGCAAGAATATTTCTTTATGTAACAATAGCAAAGCTGCTCTTCAAAGTAGGTCATATATTTGTCAACATTACTTTCTTATTCTACATTACTTTCTCATATATTAAGAGCTGATATGAAAAGATCAAACTCTGATGTCTATGTAGAATCTTCAAGCCTTGTTTCTTCAATTATAAAAGGTTTTGGAGTCGCTAGAAGTGAAATACAATATGAAAGGAATACAAAGAAGAAGAAAGTGAATTTTATTGCCAGAGCATTTTTTAGGTGTGCTGTGTGCAAGTTCATGGTACACTGTCTTTGTTGACAAAACCTCATTAATTAGAAAAAGAATGTATGGACTTCAAGTGACAGAAAAAGGGGGAAATATTGGCTTGTAATGAAATAGGAATAATCAACAAATTTTGGTAGATAAAGCATTCCCATTTCCTTTGTCCAGACATCTTTACATCCAGTGAGGTACTATCTGAAAAAACTGGTATTACCTGTCTGTACCAACTTGTCATTGATTGAAAACTTTTCCAGATGAAATGGCTTTGAAGGTCAAGTTCAGGCCCTCTTTTCTCTGGTTTTTAATTTTCTTCATCATCTTCTTGATTACAATGCAACAAATTCTGCCAAGGCATTCTTCAAAACAGGTTAATTTGAACTTTTTCGTCTGTGAAGATTATGTGTTTTTCCCTATAATTTATAGCTGAGTTCAATTGAGTGCAATCAGTAAGACATAGTAGAGCTATTCCAGGAACTGTTACTGGGGATCATACTCAGTACTGTCTTATACAGTTTATTTTTTGTTCTAATTAACTTGTCCAGCTGATGTAGCATGTTGAGGTCTCCTTATGTTGCCCTTCTTTTTGCTGCTTCTAATTTCAGCCTTTGCACAGTTATCCAAGGCAAGACACGATCTGTCCCACAGGGACTGAGAAATGTAGGGTTGATTAATATTATAAACTTCTCTTTTTTAACTATTATTGTCTACACAGTCCAGTTTCAAAGCAACGTATTTCATGAAGCTCATTGTAATCATATCTCAGTGTTACAAATAAGTCAACATGTCCAAACATCTAGTGTCAGAAAAGTCTTCTGAGGCAATACCTGGAAAGATGTGGATAAAACCAGTTCCTGTTGTTCCAGTCAAAAACAATATACCTTTTTCCAAGAAGCTGGTTTGTGCTAGTGCTTGTATGAATCATGAGATAAAATATGCTCCTAAATCTCATGCCACCTGAGCTTAAAAGTAATCTCCTTGGAATTAACTATATTGTTCCAACTTAAAGTTCATGACAGTGTTTCCCAGCCCTTCAGTAATGCCACTGCAGTGTTGCCATTCAGTCTTTTCTCAGGCTTAAGGGAATTATCCGGGCTAAACCCACTTAGATGTCCTTGTGAACCTTCTCTCCAAACATACTGTCTCACGTGTCGGTCACTATGTGGACATTCCGATTGCTAAAAATTGGTTAAGTAATATGGAAATAAAACAATTTGTAGCAAGCATATTGAGCGAATAAAACTGCAGATGAGTCTTGAATCTCTGTTGTCAGATAAAGCGCTGGATGTGTTAATCAAACAAGAAATGACATGCACAGCTTATCTCTTTTCAAATCAAATTCTGAACCATCTGACCACATGTAGAGAGGCATGTGTTGAGCCATGTGCCTGCCTGTCTTTTGTTCAAGTGGCTATTCTTCACAGGATTTGCTCTTTTCACCTGCATTATTTGCCTACTATGAATAAAGCCAGTTAGCTATTGTTGGCAATACAGGGGAAAAAAATCCCTTGTAATACTTAAGATATATTTACTAATTTTGAAAGCCTGTATTCTTAGGCCTCAGTCTGGCAAGGCAGAAGGTAAGAAATAAAGCAATGCTGTGATAATGCTGGAAATGAAAATTTTAGAGGCTGTCCTAAAAGTGGAGAAAATTTCCCTCAGGATCCTTAGGAAAACTATGTGTTACAGTGCTGTCAGGTTCAGGAATTAACTATTTCTCTGAATCTTTTTTTGCCTCTAAAGTAAGCATAATGGGAAGCTTGCTGCAATGTATGCATGTTTGTATACTTGTCTATTTGCAACTATTAAAATTTTTTACACTTCATTGAGTTGCATACATCCCCTTCCTTGAGAGGTGTCAGCACAGATAAATAAGTGCTTCACCACATCACAAAATGATTCCTTGAAGGAAAAACAGATACTAACATATTAAGTCAAGAAGACTTTCTAAGGACCTTCTTTTGAGAAACCTTCATTTGAGGTTATTATGAGTGCAGTTGTTAGAAGCAATATATTTTAAAATGTTATTTGTCTAAATTTAATGGGGTTTTTTTCCAGGTGCAATAACTATCCTGACATGTAAGGTCAAAAGAAAAAGTATTTCTGTAATGTGTAATAATTCTTAGCCATTTCTAGAAGCAGAGTAACTATAGGCAATACTCAAATTTATCTGATTGTTGTCTTACTCAGCTCTTTTCTTTGCTGTTTTGGTTTGGTTTTTATACTGAGCTGGAATCAAGATAACTCCTTAACTTGTAGTAGGACCATTTGCTGAGACAGATTGTTTTAGTCTTTAGGCTGTCATCATGCCTTGTATTGTTCCCTTATCTTTCCATTGGACATTTTGTAATAAGATTGACCAAGCTGTGGAGGGATGCTCTTGAAAACTTCATCACTTCATCAGTGAGAAGAATTGCCATTGCAAGATGAAGGAAATGAGCAAAGAGCACTAGGATGTCTCGGTCTTCAATTTCTCACAATATTGCTGGCAGTACAGTTTTCTTTTACCCTATGAATGCACTTAAACTGATTGCAATATTATTTAGCATATTCTATCTTACATTTCAATTTTTTTTTTCTTTTCCTGGGTCATGTTCTCTTATTCATATTTAATTGCTTTTCTGCTTCTTCTCCTTTGTATCTTTTAGAAAGCTTTCTACTCACAAGTATTTCCAAGCCCTGTGTGAGATGATTAGAACTGAAGGAAATGGCAAAAATGTGCCTGGTTTTTTAAAAGAAATTTAGTCTTCTGAGTAAAACTAGTGATGTCCTGTTTTAAGAAAAACAAAAAGCTCTCTGTATAATGTACCAGCCAGTAACAAAAAAAAAAAAAAAAGTTTTCTCCTAAAGCCATAATGAAATTAAAGACAATTTTGTTTCTCTTTCTTGCACACAACTCATTAGATTTCTTTCTTTTTTTCTGTTCCTTGCTGTCCAATTGTAATGTTAGTATCATTTGATGTAATAATCCTCTCTCTTTATGTTGTTCCAAGCTGTGTTAAAAAAATGGGGATTGGAAAACAAGCCTTCTTTACCTTTGCTAAATATCCAAAAACCAGGATAGAGTCAGTCTCCCTCATTAGCTAATTAACTATGTATTTTATGAACAGCTCTGAAAATGTAAATGTGACAAATATCAGACTACATTGCTGACGGTAGTGGTCTTGTGGAAAATTAAACTTTGATGCCATTTAGTGAAAGACAAAAATCTGAACACCAGTCTCCCTCATTGTGGAATGGCCACTGTCATTTTTCCTAAAATGGGTATGATGCTATGAGTTCCAGAATTTTGATTCCAGCCTTTAAAGCCCTTCTTTCAGCAGGATTTGGTCAATAAATCTGAGACAATTTCATGAATGGTTTCAGAATGACTGAGTAGATCTTACTGTAAACCAAGATTAAATATATGCATCTGGTTCTTGCTATATTGGATCTCTTCTATATAATGGCCAGTTTGATTTTTAATTAGAAATTTAAAAATAGTGGCAGGTTTAAAAACATTGAAAGTATTCCTTGCTTTCAGGAGCATTTCTACCTTTTTGGTAGAAATGATTGTTTGTACAATTTCAGTATATAATAAAATTGAAACTCTCAAAATGTCTTTGAAAATCCACAGAAACACTGTATGTTACACCTAATTTAGCACTTGATCATACAAGTTCTGTATATTTCTCAGTTCATATTTATAATTGTAATGTATCTCTAATGGTACAGTTGAATGAACAGAAAGGATTTTTTTTTCCATTTCTAATTTTTACATAGTGAGAGATTAATTATCTTCTTAGAACTATGCAGAGGGTTCACTGGGAGCTTGGACTTACTCATTTGAAGAAGAAAACTACACATGGTCATGCCTGAGGATGAAGATACAAAGCTGTACTCTGAAAATATGTCAGAACTGTCAGATACCCAAGTGACTAAGTTCTCATAAGTTTAGCAAAAAAAGAAGGACAGAAGATAATATGGTTGGTCTGAGTAAGAGTAAAGTTTTACCTACCCTTTGCCATATTTGGCCAATTATGAATGCCTTTGGGAAATGTGTAATTGCAAAACAGTGGCTTAGTGACACCTCTTCAGAATGTTACAGCCTTCCAGTATTTGCAGCCCAAGGTCCTCCTAAGCCCAAGTACCTCCTGGATATTTCCTGTGTTTTATGTCACCTTACTAGATGTATATTCTATAAATGTACCCATTCTCCATGCAGCCCATATGCAGATTTTGTTCCCATAAGGAATTTTGCAAGGAATTACACACTTAACTAGGTATCTAATCACCATGAGGGAGTTTCATCTTTTGTTTCAATAATAATTTCAAAATTCAGAAGGCTGAAAAGTGGGTCCACTGTTTATGTTCTAGAGCTTTCATTTGTGTCACTTGTACCCAGAAATTGTGACACCATCTGATGCAAATTTCCTGGATTTAAACAGCACTGTTTGTAGAACTGAGATTCTCAGTTCCTGAGACAGAATAATTTTCTGATCACAGAATATTCTGAGCTGGAAGGGACCAACAAAAATCCTCAAGTCCAACTCTTAAGTGAATGGTCCATACAGGGATGGAAGCTGTGACCTTGGTGTTATTAGCAGTATGCGCTGACCAATTGAGATAATCTCTTGGCTTTTAAAATTTTTTTTATAGTTATGCACATTTTTCTTATATCAAAGGAAGACCTTTGTTAAATTATTTAGAAGGAAACTCTTATTGTCACTTTTGTTGGTGTTTTGTCAATCTCATTAGCAGCTATTTACTGTTTATGTATTTACAAGGATGAAAGTGTTGAAGACTTACTCTCTAGTGGCATTGTATATGCTTTTTTAATATATAAGTCATGCTTAAGTGCCCTCATAAGAAAGAACTCTTGATCAATCTTGTACAGCTCACAATGAATAACATTAATTGTCTCCTATGGATTTTATTTTTAAAGAAAATATTTAAGAATTGGTGCCTCCAGACATATCTCATAAAATGGCGAGATTCTCTAGAAGTCTTCCTCCCAGAATCCACTTTGTCAACAGTAGAGGCAACACGCTCCAAGTAGTTTGTGTCACACTTCTGATGATCAATGTAATATTATCTGCAGTCTCTTTTCAAAGTATCATGTAGATTATAGCTTTGATAATGGGATCTGTGTTTCTGGCACAAATTAGGCTCTAAGTGGCTGTAGAGAGAAGTATATCTTTGTGCAATTGTTTGCAAGATGTTTGCTTGTCAAGAAAGAAAAATCTCCATGCAAAATCTCAATCTATATATGGAAACACAAAGACATGCAAAAAATAATTTCGCTATATCATTTTCGTACAACTTTAATTAAAAATCTACTTTAGCTTAAATACATCTCTGGGGCCCTGTATGCCTCCTTTTTAAAATTTAAATTTAAGTTTTTCTTCAGATATAATGCTCCCTGAGCATCTTTTAATTTATCAAAGTATCAAGATATCAGATACACACACACACACAGAGACACAGATATGTAAGCATCCTTGAGATCTGTAATGTTACTTCTCTGTGGTGATCCGTTATAGCACCCAAGGGAATGACCTGAAGTTGTGTCAGGGGAGGTTTAGGTCGGATATTAGAAAAAGGTTCTTCACCCAGACATTATTGGGCTCTGGAACAGGCTCCCCAGGGCAGTGGTCTTAACACCAGCCTGAGAGCTCAGGGAGCGTCTGGACAATGCTCTCAGGCACAGGGTGTGACTTTTGGGGGTGGTGCAGTGGTGCTGTAGGCCAGGAGTTGGACTTAATGACCCTTGTGGGTCCCTCCAGCATATTTTGTGACTCTGTGATCCTGCTATGCTTAGCTTACATGAATTTTAATCAGGAGAAAGGTAGGTGTAGGTTTATTCAGTTTTAGTGTTCACTGGATTCCACAGAATACTATAAGCAAATACTGTAGTTGAATAACAATTCAATAATTTGCTTTTTTATTTCTAATTTGGTATTTCCCAGACTAGGACCATGAGGTTGTCACTGAGGACTTTTATTTCTGATAAATGGGTTGAATTTATGAAAAACCAACTTTTCCAACACAGCAATCCTTTTAAGAGGGAGTTTAATGTTGCTATTACTAAGGCAAAAGTAAAAATCAGATATCCTTCAAACAAATCGTGTGTATCACATCTTAGATCCTTATTATTATCCTCTAATCCTATCATATTATTATCCTCTAATCCTATTGTATTAAGATCCTTGGTGGATCTTAAAATTTTGGCTTTTAAAGTCTAGTGGCACTTTAAAAATTATGGAAGTACTAATCATGTAAATAATGTAACAGTAAACAAATGTATAGCACTTACATTTGAGCCCACACTCCCACTTAATTTTAGCCAGAAGGAAGACACTTCAAGGAAGCACTTCAAGATTGCTCCAGGATGTGAACAAAAACCACCATAAATAGGAACTGTGGAGAGATTTCCCAGCCAAACTAAAACACTAATGCATATCCACCTGTAAGCCTTCAGTACAAATGAGCTCCTATTAACCATAAAAAAATGAGATGAATGAAAACAATGAGAAATGAGATATTCTGGATGTTTCAGCTGTAGAAAAAGCTCTAATTGTGCCTTTTACCATGTCAAATATCAGAAAGCCTAACTATGAGATACAGGTTTTGTATGACAAAGCTTATTGTTTTGCTCTTTTTTTCTGGGAACAATTCCAAAAGTTAAATGTTAAAACCATAAATACTAAATTATTTGAATTACTTGCTGTCTATCCAAGCAATTGGAATATGCTCTACCTGCTTCCTAGCTAGTTCATATCCCCCAGATAAAGTGAGATGATACCCAAAATTGCCCTCCCTTCCCTCCCCCTCTGGAAGGCATTCTATGTCATCTTCATAGGCAGGAGAAAGGAGACACTGAAAAAGAAAAAAAAATGTGTAATAACATAAAAGAAGGAAAACAGTGCTGAAAATATGGGTTCAGGGAATAGGGAAGGTTGTTTTTACCTGTATCACCAGGCATTCTTCACAAAGCTAAAAACAGACATTATTTCTCAGAGCAGCATGTACTGCATGAACTATTCTCCAAGGGGTTTTTTGTGACTTAGGAGGTAGTTTTATATAATGACCACAGAATAATATTCATCACCATTTTGTTTTTCATATTGTAAAATGATATATGGTCTGTAAGTCTTTTCATTCCATTTGTGAGTGATGTACTCCCCTTCTGAGCTTACCATACTCTAGTACAGATTAAAAAAACACTTGATGATGTAATGCCCAGCCAGTGGAACTGACAGCCCATATCTGCCTACATGGGGTGTCCAGATGTTGTCAGGGGAAGTTCTCCTTGGACAGTGTATCACTTAAGAGTTTCTAAGAGAATTTAGGCAGCCGCACTTTGATAGTTTAAGAAGCAGCCAGCCCTCATCTGCTGTACCTTCATGCTTTTACTCTATGGCAAATGCTGAATTTATCTGCTTCACAGTGAAATGGAGAGGGAGCACTGTTGGTTACCACCCATGCAGGAATGCTAAGAGTTCTCTCTTGATAAGGTACTACAAGAGTATTGATGTCTGAGTGATGTGTTGCCTTTTATGATATAGTTACATGTTGAAAATGATGGGGAAATGGGAATAACACTAATCTCCATTAAAGATAAGGTGAGCAGTACCAAGGTACTAAGTGCCTCTTTTAATTTTGTAGAAAAGGTTTAGAACAGATCTATTTCAAATTCCAATCAAGTGTCATAATGCGTCTTAATGATTATTTCAGGAAACAATCACACATGATTATTTTAGGATTTCAGAAAATTCTGAACTGATACATTCCTTCTCTCAAGAACATTCTTACACAGTAAAGCAGCAATTGAAACATCACCTATAGCAACAGTAGCCATGGGGAAACATTTTTTCTCAGTCAGTGAAAACGAACCACTATCACAAAATGAGATACACACAACATCGAAGCGAGATTGTCTCCTGATGGTGTTTACCTGGAATCTTGATGAAGTAAACACTCTTAATGCATACTTCAATATTTTAGATTTTTAAATTACACTCTTTGAGTTTAATAATGTCATATATTTTAGTCTAAACTACTCTGCCTCTTATTACTCCAAGGATGATATTGAGTTGCCCTAAATACTTACATCAGCTACATAAATAATCAGCACAATTACTTTAGAAATTGTCATATAGTTGTTGCCTTTCTTCGCCTTTTGGGATTTAAATGATCAAAGATTATTATGCCTTGACTAAGTTTTTAACTTCTCATTGTTATTAGATGTCATGCTGTGTTTTCCTTATGAGAGCTTTATTTCTTTTATGGGAGGTCTATGCAATCTTAGCACTTGGAAACCAAGTTTAGTTACTGGATATGACCTCTCCTCCTGTTCCATTCCTCTGCATCACAACCATTCACACTTCCAAATCCCATATTCAGATACTGATACTGAGTTACAATAGTGTTGAACAAATAAAAAACCCACCCATCGCTCTGTGTATAATTAAATTCTGCCTCAGCACCATAGACAGCAGATCTTGTACAATTAGCATCATATCTGTAAGCAAATTAAGCTTAAAAAATTGATTACTAAATACTGTCATTAAAGTAGTATTAGGAAAAAAATATGCAAGATAGTAAAAATATGTTAATTGTAACGCATGGCTTTCGATTGTCTTAGCCCTAAGTCTGATAACCCAAGGATAAGGACAGGGATGATACAAAATAAAAGAAAAATGTTTCTAAGCAAACAATTCTTCTTGCAAAAGAAACGTAATTCTTAGTATTCCTTATACCCCTCATCCCCTTGAATCTTGAAAACTAAAATTAAAATAAACTGGAGATGTGGCAGTAGGTTCAGGTTTTCTCTTAAGTCTATAATATGATTATGCTAAAACTGATGAGAAATGTAGAAGTATTTTGTATTCTGACTTAGAAATGCTGTCAAAACTGTGAGAAAGAGAACGAGAAAAATTGACAGGATAGGTCAAAATTGGGAGAGAAAAGAGAAAAAGAAAACAGTAGTCACAGTTTGCTAATTCTCATCTATCCTTTAACTTCCTTTTTTCAAGTACCTGTTTTTTAATGGGTATGGCAAACTGTTCTGCATGCTATCACTCATTCTTTCATAACCTGAAAAATAAATTTGACTGTTTATAAGGGAGTTTTAATTACACACTGTAGTTATATATGCTGTATTATTCTTTGAAGTCACTGTTTAGACCAAAATGTGCAAATGTATTTTTCAAAATAAAATGTTCTGCAAACTACCTATAGTTATAGGTATATATAACTATAGCTACATAGTTATCTATAGACCATACCATAAAATATTTATATATGCAGTTTGGTAAAAAAATGTGTTTAAAATCCTGATTATCAATTAAAAGTCTTTATGGGCCTGATCCAAAGCTTATTGGTATTAGTGGAAATATTCTTACTCAGTTTAGCAGATTTCAGATAGAATCAGACTACCACACATTAAAAATTACTAGTGCTGAAGAGCTTTGTCTTTTTAAAAACACTGGAGGCAAGTACATTAGTTCAAAACCAGTGGGATATCATTCTGAACTAAATCTATAATTCTAAAGAAGAACATGTGCAGGATAGAACTGAACAGTGATTTAAAACAGATTTGAACTGGACTGGCACACTTAACTGACAAGACTTGGGATTATTCTGTGCTCTAAAAAGGCATTTAAATCTGCATGCTTCCTGTTTTTCTAAGGCTAGCAATCAATTTGGGGCATTTTAGCACAGTACATCACTTATTTCTGTTTCAGATTCTAAAAATTGCTTTGAAGTGTATGCCAGAAGCAAAATTATTTCTGCCCATGGATGAAATAACTCATTCTATGTGGCTTCCTCAGATGTGAAGTCAATCTCTGCTCAGGAAAAATATAATTTTTATTAATAGAAAAATATGTAACTCCTAATTTTAAGTTGAACATTTAGCATTCTAAGTTGAACATTTAGCATTAAGACAACTTTATGGGCTAAACTGTGGCACAGAGTCAAAAAGTTTTTTTTAAGGAGGTGCATCAGAGGTCTGTCTCAGCTGGGCACGATCTGTTCTGGGAAATAAGAGAAGGAGGAGGCACTGTTGTCCACTGTATGTTATGCCAGTGATAAATTTAACTTGAATCCCATTGGATAAGTGGTTATTAGAGAAGCATGGAGGTATTAGAAAAAAATTGTTCTGTTTTTAGTATTTTTTACTTAACAGTGCAAATTTTATGGAAAATAATTTGAAGCTGTTACCTCTTTGCCTCTTTTCCTCAGATGTGTAAGATGTAACATGCCAGAAGAAAAGAGGATTGGTTTATCTCCTTGCCATGGAGTTCAGGAAGAGTTTCTGTCTGGTGTTTTTGGACAGCTGTCTTGCTAGCTGGTGTAAGGTCTTGTGGCAGGCTTTCACACACCCACAGAAGATCAGGAGCAGTACACAGTCTGGCCCTGTGTAGATTCAGAGTAGTGCATAAATAGAAAATCATAGAGAGAGATGCCTAGTTCAGACCTAGTTCACAGCTATAGTCCCATTCCTACTATCTGGTTTTCAGAATATTTCTTACCAATTTTCTGCATAACTCTGAACCCTTAAATGTTGTAAGATCATCACAATGGAGATCTGTGTCATCATTTCTGTTGCTGTGGCATTCAGTAAATTGTATCTGCTTGTGTTAGCATGGTTATAAGGAGGTTTCATATAAAGTGAATGCAGGGCAGGTTATCACTAGGATAGGATATGTGAATCATGCTAGAAACAGTTCTAGAATCTTCAGTGCCTAAATTGGATCTCTGAAGCTATTAATTTTGCCACCATTCTGTTCACAACCTTCCAGATATAGTGCAAATCCCACAATCCCTTCCTGTCCTGGGGTGGAGAGGACACATTTCCTTTTAAGGGAAGGAGCTTGGGAGTTTCTGTCAACATAAAACATTAGTGAATTTAGTTGATGATATAAAATTTAAAATTTTGAATAAGCATGTTAAACATGTAGAAATTAGTGTGACGTTATCTTCTGGGTGTCTGAATTTCTGAGAACAGTAGACAGAATATACTGCTTTGGAATACCCTGAATGGGGGCCATGTTATAGGCTGGAAGATGCTTGTACAAAATTTGAAAGGTGTTTGTGTTGTTTAATGGTATATGGTGTAGTGTTTGGGAAATAGAAGTTTATAGAGCATTCTCTTTTGATCCCATCTACTGGTCACTTTGAACCTCTTTCTGGACCCAGAGATGCACAGCAAACATTGAAAACTCTTTTGAAAAGTGTAATTATCAACAGAAATGTACCTTTTCAGTGAAGTATTTATCAAAGCTGTTTGAAGCTCAAAGCCTGAATAAGCAAAACCGATGCAATATTTCCCAATTACAGTTCAAGTGTGATTCTGCATATTTTTATATAATTAGATAGCATATTGGAATTATAGAATTGTGATAAAGAAAGGTTTGGTGGAAACTGTGCTCCCCTGGTATTTTGCAAAGAGTTACTGAAAATAAGTTAAGTGTGAAGCATTTCCCAGATGGTAAAAATTCATTCCAAGGAATTTAAATTGATACTCAAAATGTTGCTATGTTCATGAAGCTCCTTTTGCATCTTTAAAAAGAGAATTGCAATGTACTCTAATCACTGACATTTGTACTGTAATTTATTACATGTAAGATTAAATGAACACAAAAATTGCAGGTGGAAATTTAATCTCACCCTGCATTAAAAACTTGCAGCGTAATATTCTCATCTTTCAAGTTTTGACCTGTTTTTCTGTGTTATCATGAAACTGAGCTTTCTTCAGGGAAAAATCAGTAAAAAACCATGCCCTTATGAAACAACTGTCAGTATTAATTTAGTTACAGAGACATTTCTTTCAGTTTAAGGAAGATTTCTTATGATCTTTTGATGCAGTGTTGGTTTCAAAAAATATTTTTAATCAAAGGATTTGTCATTGTGTTTGAAATATTTGAGTCAGTTCATAATATCAGTCTAATATAAACCTTTCTTCAAATTCCATAACATTGAAATGTACCATTTAAAACTGTTTTGCTGTCTACACTACTTGACTTTTTAGTCCCAAATTTGCATATAATTTTGTTATCCAGTGTTTAGTATGTGCTTAATGCAAACTGAGTCAAGCAAGGCAAGTAATGCTTATTTGATAAAAGAACAGAAATATACTGATTTAATTTGGCATTATTGACATAATAATCAGGATTAATTCATATAATAAATGGCACATTCTTTGCTGAATTTAACTTATATTGAAAAAATAAAACTAAGTACTTCCTTAATTAAAATATCAATAAACTTAATGCAGAGAAAGAATCTTCTAAGTTAAGCAAATACTTTTATGTGCTTCTGCATAGTCATTTTTTCCTAGAGTTTCCAACACAGAAATTCTATGTTTTATGAAAAACAAACAAAGAACAAAAGGTCTTCAGTTTTGGCTGATATTAATTCTCTCCTTGCCCCTGTATCATTTGGAAGCTGATCACAGTTTATCTGATATAGGCCACATCTTTGTCTATCAAAAATGCGAGGTAAGAAAAGTGTATTGTTTAGTTTCTGTGGCAGGAAAAGATGTGGTGCCACTCATAAGTCTGCTGAATGGTTGCCATTGTGTTCTTTAGGGGTAGTTACCATGTGTTTCTTGATGTTTGGATCAAAGCACTTGTGGGACTGATTGTGCTTCTAGTTATTTATTTGTGTGCAAGGAGAATTGTTATTATTTTACAAAGAGAATTATTGCATACATTTCTGTGTATACATGGTATAGCATTGTGAAGGCAAACTATGTAAGTCTTTCAGTTTATGATATTGAGAAATGAAGGTGCTGTTTAACGACAATTGTTCTGGTTTTGTTTTCTTTTGAGGCTGGCTGTAAAATAGTAGAGGAGAACCTGAAAAACTGAGAGATCGATCCAGTTCAGTTTATAAAGTAGCCAATGTGATTCTTAAAACAACCATATTTTAAGATAAAACATAATACAGAAGTATTAATTTAAATTTGAATTTAAATTTAAATTTCTCTTAAAAGCTGAAGTATGGATCCTGAATTCTTGAATATTTATATCAAGTAAAGAGAATATGCTAGGCTTATATCCAACAGTAGAGGAATATGTCTTGACTGTGACTAATCTGTGATACAGTGGTAGATCAATACTTGTTTTCTCTTAAAAGAAACATATGCTGATGTCTACAGTATATATAAAATATGAAATGCAGCCACTATTGTAGGTGACATATTATTATTAGATTTCTTATTAGTGGAAATCATACATAAAAAATCAAGTATGTATGTTTAGCATGTAGTATGAAAAACTGGGTTAAATGCCAACTCTTAGCATTTTACATTTGAACTGAGATATGAAAAGAAGAACTCTGAGGAGCTGCAGTATCTACTTTAATATTTTTCTTCATTGCTATGATTTAGCTTTTTGTTCTGTATTTGGCGCTTTGAAAATTACTTATTCTAAGACATAGTTGCCTGGAATTAATCACTGTCACCCTAACATCTTTATCACTCATTCTCTGTCTTCAGAGGGATCCCTTCCCCCTTTCTAAAATACAAGGAATGACCATGCATCTGCTATTTTTCTAATGTAATTCAATATGCTAAATACTGAACTCTTGGCTGTGTCACTTTGTCAGCTCTTCAGTTGCTTGTATTGTCCTTCTGGCTTAACATACCCTGACTTTATTTCTTTTTGTGTCAAATGATATTCATTCTCTCAAATGAAATTCAGAGTATCTATGAAGACTAAGCTCTGCAAAATACAGCTACAGAATGACAGCTGAAATTAGGGCTGCCTTTATTGTAAATATTTCTTCTAAAATATTGGGAGGGGAAGTAATATTAATGTTAATATTCTTTATTCCATTACTAGTACATATTTTAAAAGTTCAAGAATAGGTTACTGGAATTTTTATTTTTCTTTTGTGAGAGATCACCCGAACCAGATCAGTAGAATGAAAGTTGGTACCAGGACTGTGCTATGACTTCCTTAATTTGTTGCAGTAGGACTAGTGTTTAGATTGCAGTGATTTTATAAAGCCCATGCTTTTGTTCCATACATCAGATGGGTAAATCAACTCAGAAGAGCTTATCCATTATTTCTTATTGACATAAAACTTCCTGTAACATTTTAATAAGAGAATGGCTTCCATAAACCTTGCATAGATATCACAGAAATTAGTTACAAATATTTTAATGCTTTTTTACGGAGATGTTGCTGAATACCAGTGACTATATTTTTCTGAAAAGCAGTTTTAAAATTCAGCTTTCATAGTATTTCAGTGCATTTGATGATTCACTGTGGTTTGGAAATAATATAAGTTGTTAGTATCAGTTCTTTTACAATTTTGTTGATATAAAATACACATCAAATCTGGACTGTTTTTCTGGTCTTATGTAACATCACACTACTTTATAAACTAGATACCAATTCTGAATTAAGTGGATTTCCATTCAGTGAGGTTACTTTTTCCTTGTTTCATTTCCTCACAGTGGAGTTGGTTGCCTAAGCAACCAGTAAAATACCAAGACTGGGATCTGGCTGGTGCTTTCTTCCTCAATCCTAACCTAAATTCAGTTAGGGCTGTGCAGAGCTCCCAGTCCTGGGAGCTGGAAGGAAAGCATTGTCCATCACACTTTACTAAGTGAAAGGTGAATAACCTCTCCTGGACTAGACAAAATCTGTGGTATTTTGTGTTGAGGGTTCTCCTAAGAAATATGAAGCTGGAGCTAATGCATTGGGTGAAATCAGCAAACTAAGGATGCATATCTGAGGACACAAGCCTCCACCGCTTCTGTTCTTAGAGGGGAATTTTTCAGCGAAAAAAATGAAGCAGTGACAAGTGGAGTAGCCTGTTGAGAGACACACAGAAAACATGTAGTATAGAGATGTGCAGAAAATACCAAACTCTTGTTAGAGCTTAACGTTCTCTGCACACTGATCAATTGTTGCCCAAAAGATAGGTAGCTCTGTGAAGCAGGGTATTTTCAGAAGTCCTGTTGATGGTTTTCACTCTTGAGCTCTTGTTAGATAAAAAGACATCAACTGCTCCTTCCCTTGGGTTCAACAGAAAGAGAATGGTAGGCCCAGTACTTCAAGAAAATTTATCAGTCCAATTTGTTCTACTGCAAATTGAAAATTTTGATACCTTTGTTTAATACACAGCAAAATTTAACCAGTCAATTAAGTTGAAATATGTGGAAGATAAAAAATAGCTATGGTATGTTTCTTGGAAGTATTACCTAGATTAAGTACTCTTGGATCAGATGCTGTAGTATCAAAAACAGTAATTATATTTTAAAAATATTTGTGGGGGCTGAGTTTATGCAATGAGAAAAGGTGAAATTCTTATGCTAACATTTCTTTTCCTGAGGCAGTAAGATGGTATTTTAAGAACATGCTTATGTGCAGTGAAAGAAAAAATGAAACATTTATTCCTTTTTTACTCCTTTTAGTGGTGAAGAAAATAAAATGAGATTTTAGCATAAATTAATGGAGCACAACTTTCCTGCACATTTGGATAAGGCACTCGGATGCTTTTAGCTCACTTGTTTAGTGTAGAGTTCTGGTATCTGAAGGGAGACATGATGTATTTGAGGGTTTTTTCCTTCCTCATCTTCCATCATCACAGTGATCTGTGGTATAACAGAGTATACATAGCATCATTATATATATAGTAAACTGAAAAATTAAAGAGTGTTTTACAAAGGCCTCAAATTTTAAATTTTTATATTTTACAGTCTCCTAAACTATAAAACACTATGTCCACAAGGTTTTTGTATATAGCTAGGCTGGGTACGAGTATTAAAAGCCATGTCACTGTTCAAAATGTCTCTGGTACTAAATAACTGTGTAGAGAGTTAATTTGTTATTTGAAAGCTGCCCTTTTGCTAACGTATGTGGTGATTTTGCTTTTTGCTGGTATAAAATGTCCCTTCTTTGTGGAGGTGGTAGGAGTGGTGTGTCTTCTGTAACACTTACAGCTAAACTGAAAATCCAGCCTTGTAGCTATTTTAGTATCAGGAGAAAACAGTCTCTAGAGAGACAGCAATCCGTGTACTAGTTCCATGCCTGTTTGGCTGTGCTCACACAGATGTAAGCTGGAATTAACTAGTCAGTTTGAATGAGTGAAGTTATCCATATGCATAATTAGATAAAAGCCTGGTCTTTTTCTTGGAAAAGAAAAAAAAATTAGAACAAGGTCTTTTTTCTAGAAAAAAAGAATTGTTTTCCACAATTTTATTTAAATACTATTAATTAACATAAGAAATGTCTAGCCTATTTAAGGAGTAATTGCCTCGGTATAGAATTGACAACAAAATTACTGCTCTTAGGTTTTTATCATGTTATTAACCACTTCTGTATGCAGACTGGACAAATCTGTTTTATACTTGTGATTTCAATATGAATTCACTTCCTGTAGGGGAAAACATCGACTAATCACTTGCAGACCACATTAAAAAAAAAGGTCTGTACTCAAATGTAAATAACAAACAAAATTGGATTTATGACTTTATTTAGTTTTCAATATTTTTAAACTGAATAAACTGCATTTAAACCATGTACAAACATGCATTCTAGTTCTGAACAGTTCCATTACATGATTTGCTTTCTAAAGACATTTGTGTCTTCACAGTCATAGAATTATTAAGTGTGGAAAAGATCTCCAAGATCATCAAGCCCAACCTTTGACCAGACACCACCATGCCCAATAAACCTTAGTACTAAGTGCCACGTCCACTCATTTATTAAGCACCTCCAGGGATGGTCACTCCACCAGCTTCTTGGGGTGCCTGTTCCAGTGCTTTCACCCTTTCAGTGAAAAAATTCTTCTTGATGTCTAATCTCCCCTGGCACAGCTTAAGGCCATTTCCTCTTGTCCTGTCTCTGGGTTCCTGGGAGAAGAGGCCAGCCCCCTCCTTTCAACAAATTCCTTGAGCAAATGTTCCTGATAATAAATAGAGTTCTTAAAAGTGTGCTGAGGCAGTACCATACATTCATTCACTTCAGGAGGCTTTGAAAATACCAAAGATAATGTCAGTTTTTCACCATTTCATGTTTTCCCAGAAGCAGAATTATCACAAAATTATTATTTTTTAGTCATTCATTCTATCTGTGGGAAATGTGGCACTCTGGAAATGAATATTATACTGATAAGTGGCAGATGCTCATACCATATGGATTAGTCAGGAACAGCTTCATGACTGTTAGGTATGGCAGAGGATCCTTTGGGTATTTTCACATAAAGTATTGCGTGGGCATAAAAGACCCAAGGACATCTGAAGTATTCTTGATCTCTCTTGCCAACTTACTGCAGTGCTAACTCTAGGGGTTTTTGTATGCTGTATGTCTTAAATGGTTTTGAGGAGCTGCTTGGGCACCTGTAGTTCATGGTGTGTCTACAAATGGTCTCTCAACTCTTCAGACCAGTGTTCTCAGTACCACTGTCTGTTCTTAGGAAGGACTGGATGTAGTGCCCCTCCCTGGGTGTGTGCAGCCTTCAGTGATGGTATTCCTCCACCAGAGTCTCAGTTTGCTCTTGGAACTGAAGTGAATGGATGTAGTTAACACAAATGACATTTTGGTATGACACAAGCATCTTCTCTGTGAAGTTTTAGCAGTTATTGGAATAAGAAGAAATGGGTCTAGAGAACTCAGATGAGTGGAAATAAAAACCCAGTCATTCTCTGGTAATATAAATGTCTTTTTCTCCCCTCAATCCAATGGCAAATAGATAGTATTCAGTAAAGAAACAGCTTGGAAGAGAGCTGAATAATCATTAACACTAATAATAGTAGTAAAAGTGGAAAAATATCTGGGTTTCAAACATGTATTTTTATTAATTATTTCTTATACCATCTTACACAGGTCAGTATTGTCTCCATTTCATGTTCTTTCTGTGTTGTACAATGAATGTGTGATAACCCAGCAATTCAGGAAATAGAAACAATTAACCTGTAGAACTATGTGAGAACCTTTAGTCCTGAGAGAGCACACTAAACAGACAAAAATTATGTTAATATAGAAGGCTGTATCTTGCACCTGGGCTTCTATTTTTGCATTGCATTATATTCAGAGTTAGATAAAGCATTTTCCACAGCTGTGCAGCATTGCTTATTGGTGTCCTTTCCTTGGTAGGAAAATTAGTGTAAGAAAGTATGGGGATTGAGTCAGTTTCTGGAAAGATAAAATGTGTAGGAGAAGAGGAGGCAGATGATATGGTTTGGGGTCATAACTTGGGGCAATGAGGAAAGGATGCATGGCACAGAGTTGATACCCTGTTTTGGAGGCTGGAGCTGTGTAGTGGGAAGGTTAGGAACAGTGTTTTAAATGGAAGTTTCATAGCTGGATTGATAGAGTCTCAACTCTCATATTTTCTAATGCCAGCTCTCACAACAGAGAAGGGTATAAAACCTCAAGGGGTGTTACTTTTAATATAGAATTAAATTCTGTAGGTTACTCAGATGACCTTAAATCCTTTCAGGTTCTAGGCAGTAAACACAATGACTGCCTAGTTACATAGTTTCTTGAAAATGTCCCTTCTCAAAAAATATTGCTTTATTTTTTAGAAAACTCTATGGTTAGTGGTCATCTCTGTCATAGTTATTGAGCCAGCCACAGCTTCTGAAATAAGGTTATATTTGCAGAGATTATTTGGGGATTTTGGGGAAGATTTTCTTGCCAGCATTAAAGAATATGAATGCAGTTTTTATTACAAAAAAACCCCTAAAATGGTAATGAATAAAAGTCTGAAAGCTAGATGGGTTGCTGTGGGAAAGATCATAAAAAGGCAAGATATTTAACTGAATCTGGCATTCATGACAACATTGCAGACTCCTGGTGCAGTCTTTCTCCTTACTTTTCTGTGTACAGTTGCACAGTAAATAAATGTTTTAAGTGAAAACCATATTTCTAGCTCCCCTTCCAATATAAAATGACTTTTGAAGACCCTAGAGATCCTGATTGTCTTAAACAGAAAAATATACTAAATTGTCTGACATACCAGTCCTCTCAGTGAGAATACTTGGTACCATCTGCCTCTGATTTAAATTCATTGTATCATACTGTGCAAAAATCATGTTTTGCAAAATAATATTTAATCATTCAAATATTTTAAATTCATTCTGTTGGGGTTAAACCATAACCATTTTCTTTTGAAGTATGTGTGCCTAGGAATAATACATCATTATTATAGCCAGAGGGCTTCGTAAAATATTCTCCAATTTTTCAATTTACTATATATGTAATGACACTATGTATATTCTGTAGTTAAATTTGTTTTCACATACATTCAGCTCCATTCATATTAAAAAAGATTCCTACAAACATTAGAGAAATATAAAGCCACAGTATAAGCATTTTTAAAGGACTTCTGAAAGATTCAGGGTTTACGGTGAAGTCTGACAAACATCTTAAAAGATGCTGATAATGCTTAGCTTTCCCACAGTGCTTTTTTCCTTAGCAGTTCTTAAAGCCCTTTAGAAGGACTGATGTTATTACACCTGAGGAAATTTAGGCCAACTAAAATTAAATTGATTTTTGAAATTCACCTGGTAAACAACTGAAAATGCTAGTAGCTCCTGAGTCACAATACAGCAGATTTTACTTTGGACTACAGTGTTTCCTTCTTCATTGTGTTCTGCTTTAATTAGCAAGTCTTCCATTAAGAAAAATAGTGGCTTTTAATGATTTATAACATTGTTCTTGTGGACAATTAAAAATAAAGAGGTTGGTAGTTTTAAAAATATCTCTGCATGATAGGCAAATTGAGACAAAGCCTAATTCCCTTAGTCTTTCTTGGCAGCCCTGATATTTTACTTAAATTGTTGAGAATATTTCTGCAAAAAACAATTGTGCCATCTTTAAACTGCCTCTAGCTTGAGAACTGGTATTAAAATACAGCATAACTCGGGTTAATTTGCTCAGGGTTGGAGCAAGCTTCACAGCCTATTCAGTGCACCCTAATGATATTGCAAGGTTTCTGTAATCAAGTAGGGTTTTTTTAAAGCTCCCTTGCTCTGTATGAAACACTGTAGCTATTGTGACTGCAGTGTGTCACATCTCCAGTCTCTTTAAGGAGTTCTGGTTTTATTCCTTCCTGCTTTCCTACCACTTCTTTTCCCCCTTGTTGTGATTCAGCTACAATGGTAAATTCTGATTAGAGAACTTGATGCAATAAAAGGTATTTAAGTTACAGTAAAGTGTTTTCTTTGGATTTTCTGTAGGCCATTAAGCAGTTCTGAAGTGTTCATTTTGCAGAGTTTCTTTCTTGCATTAATACTTAGAACAGAGGGGTATTTAACAGAATTTCAATGCATGATCTTATTTTCTTCAAATTAGTTTTAACTTAAACGTTTTTCTGGCAGCTAGAGCATCTTTCAGACCAGAAGCAATTTTGCCATAAAACCAGATAGTGAATACATTTTCTGTGTTTCATAAATAATGCCTATTTATTCCCTTTTGTATCTAGGAGCTGTGTAGAACCTTGTGTCCCCTTATTAGAAGGGAAACTACCACATCAGGTAGTTTGGATACCAAAATTTGTATTTGGAAGGGGAAATTTCTTAACATGATACTCTCAGTGAACAGCTGGTACAGAGTAAATTTTGTATCATCAAAGCTGTCCTCAGTGATTTTTATGACTCAGCCTGAGTTTGATACTAAGGCTAGAAGCTTAAATTATGTTCAATTTTTGTTCCTTCATACTTCTAAAAATTTACTTCAGAAATAAATGAAAAATATCCTAATCCCCTGATTTATATGATTCTTGACAGTCTGTAAAATCCTAATAAATACTTGAGCTCTTTCAAGAAAATCAATTCCTCTCCAGTGGCTTATATAAAAATCAAATTTCTTTCTATATATGTAAAATCTTTATTTTGATTTAGAAGGTTTTGAATGTTGCACTGCGAAAAAAAAGTCAACACAAAATGGCTTCATATTGGTGAATGTAGTTGAATCAGTATTATTAGCTAGTCTCTGTCACATGTGCAAAGACATCTTCCAAAAAAGCACCATTGCATTCCCACATTCTCAAAAAAACCCCATTTGTTACCTTGAAAATTACTTTTTAATTAGGAGAGTGGAAATTTGTCATGATGGCAGATTTATGAAAAAAACACCTGTCACATACTTGCTGACAGATCTGCAGTATTCTCACTGAAATTGTGGGAAGGGAATTTCTTTTGTAAGAAGATAGAAAGCTTCAGAGTGGAGACAGGATTATGAGCAGTAAATGCTTGGAGGCCACTGGAGATATAGCCACGTGGCTGATGACACTGGCAGCCATCCCATTGTCACTGCAGTGGCATGTGAGAGATAATCTACTACATCAAGAAAGTTGTTCTTGGTGTCTCTCACATCCATCAGTTAAGTGCTCCTGATGCTGTTGAGAGTGCCCCAGTAAAGGCTCTATGTGCCATGCTTATGTTAGTATGATTTAGTGGTGTTGAGGGTGTGTAAGGGATGAGAGTCACATCTAGCAGTCAGTTATGGGTAATGCTTCTGCATCAATTTTAGAGTATACACGTGAAATCGAGAAAGACATCTGTCTCATTCATACATTTAATTTAAGAGTATGTGTATTGTATTAATTGTATTAACTGACCTTGAAATTGCCAGGAAGAGGAAGCAGAACAATAACAATCTCTCACTTCCAAACTTTTCTTGTGCTCTATCACAAACATTGGATCTGCATGTTAGCAGTGTTTCCATTTTCTGAAGAATGCAGTTGATTGAGTACATAATTTCCTAGCTCATCAAATAACCTTTTGTTCAAAAGTATGAAAGATATAGTGAAAAGGCTGAAATTCATTCTAAGATTTTTTAATATTCTTTAAAGTGATATAACCCAATGACTTCTTTACCTGCTTAAGCTATTTTCCTTTTTCCCTCCATCCCAATCTATTTCTTAGGTGTACAATCTCCAGGAATACATTTGTAATCTCATGAGGATTAAGAATGAAACTTAGCATTTTTAGGTTGGGGTTCTCTCTGTGAAGTTAGCAGAAGGAAAAGTACATTCTGTGCATGTGTATTGGTATTTTCGAATTTGCAGTATCTGTGATGGCAAATACAAGTCTCTGTAGTAATGGTCACATGTGTTTTGAAAGGGTTCTGGAAAATTACAGTGACTGAAGAAAACACTTAGGACACCAGACTTTTATCTGAGGCCCAGGAATACACTAATCCTCCTTCAGGAGTGAAAACACACCATATATAAGACTACACACCAAAGAAACAAATATATAAGGACTGAAAAGGTGCCTGATGACTTTGAAAAAATTCTACATTCATGACTTCTTTGCTTAGCAATAGCCTTGATTTTACAACCTGGTTTACAACTCAGAACAGCATGGCTGAACTTCCCATATGGCATATCTGAAAGGATTGCTGAGTGAATATGGAATAGGCTAAGAAAACTCACTGTCGGCACAGTTAAACATGTGAGGAAGCTTTCATTTAAAAAAAAAAAGACATCTGTCAAAATTAGGTTAACAAAAAACCCTCATCTAAAACAAACAGCTAAAAGCTATTTGGGGTTATTCTATTCCTTTTAATTGATGCAATACACAGTTTTTCAAAGGTATTTTAGCTACTGTAAATTTCTCCTTGATTTTGTCGTAAGTTTTCCCATGATTGTCATGATTGTGATACTGAGAACATTATTATGACTTAGTCCAGAAACTGTCAATGTTGAATCTATAGGTTTAATCAAGGTAGGAAAATAAAATGTAGATAGAAAAGAAAAATTACAGAAAAGAATGTCATTCTTATTTGTGTGAAAAAAGTTGCATTTAAATGTGATTGACTTCAGGCAAGATGCACAGTAAAAATAAAAACTCTCTGCAATTCTCTTCACCTGCAGAGAAACAGCAAACTGAGCAGTGTCCACTCAACAAATATTTGAAATCTTCAGCTTGTACCTGGGCAGTAATTTAGAGTTGCTGTTGCTGTGATAGTATAGACAAGGAACATAGCAGAAACGAAAGACAGAGCTGTCTAATTTCAGTATTTTCATCAAAGGAGATTCTTGACAGGACAGAGATGTAACAAAAAGACTGAAAGCACTTGTCAAGTAGTGCAGTTCTGTTAAGAGTTGCCTGGAACTATTAATGTATATATAACCATATAAAACTATTAATATGTATATGCATTAATTAATAATATGTATCTCTATATCTATAATTAATATTCCTCCTTGACTTCTGCTTCTATGTTTTCCCACTCTCATTTTCTTGCTTACTCTTCTAGAATATCTTTAATTTTTCCAGTATTGTTGCTCTTTCCTTTAAGTTTTCTCTTTTTTTCTTGGTTGGTTTCTTTTTTTACGTATCTTCAAGCAGCCTTTTTGCATAATCCATATATGAATGTGGTGTGAAATAGAAATAAACTAAGTTTATAGAGGCTTTGCCTTTTAAAAATACTTCAGCAAACACTAAGTTAAGAACTGTCCCATGATTAAAACTGAAAACTGATTTCCATATTTAGTGTCTTAGTGTCAGATGTATTCAGGGAGATAAAACCTTGCTATTCTATGCTCTTATGTGCAGGGCAGATGGAAGTGGCACTTTCTGACCCTGAATTCATGATTTTGTGTTACCAACTGCTGTGCGTTTTTCTAAAAGACACTGTACCACACCTGTCAGCTTCTGAAGAACACAGGCCAGCACTACCTTGAGCTCTGGTCCACTTTAATCAGCTGGGAACCTTTGTCTGATGCATAACTTTAAAATTCATAGAATGTTTGGCATTGGAAGGCACCTTTAAAGATCATCCAGTTGGACACCGGTGCAGTGTGCTGGGACACTTTCTACTAGACCGGGTGAAAACCCTGTCCAGACTGGCCTCAAATGTTTCCAGCAATGAGGCATTCACTGCATCTCTGTTCCAGTATTTCACCATGCCCATTATAAAAAACTACTTCTTTATATGTAGTCTGAATATGCCTTATTCTCGTTGACAACCCCCTGACCTATTGCTACAGGTTGAACTAAAAATTCTGTCCCCATCTTTCTTCTAATCTCCATTTAATTATTGAAAGGCCACAATAATGTCTTCACTCAGTCTTCTCCAGGCTGAACAACTCTCTCAACTTGTCTTCATGGGAGAGGTGGTCCACCTCTCTGATAATTTTTGTGGCCTTCCCCTGCACCCACTCCAACAGGTCCATGTTTTTCCTGTGCTGAGGACTCCAGAGCTGGATCCAGGTGGGGTCTCACCAGAGTGGAGTAGAGAGGAAAAATCACCTCCTCACTGTGACCTTTCACATTTTGGTATATAGTGGTACTTCCATCCCCACAATGAAGATGAAATATTTTTACTTTCTGTGAGTCAGTCTTTCTAACTGCCAAGATACATTGAGAACTCATACCACAAAGCTCAGAATTCTTACTTGCCCAAAGGAGTTCTTATAGGATTAGCCATGTAGGGAAGAATATTGCTCTGCCACCCTTCACCTGAAGACTGTGAAGTAAAGTCATACAGATGTGGTGGTCTTTGTGTTTTAATAGTCTTCTTCCACTAGTTTACTTCAGAAGCTGGCAAAAAGAATCAGATCTTGGAAATGACTGACTTCTTCTGAATCTTTGTCTTTAATGTGACAAACATTGCTGTGTTGGCTCCAGTAGAAAGTATGGCATACCTAATGTAGAAGAAAAATGCGATTTTTAAGAAGTAAGCAATTATTGTGATTGAAACTTCTGTACTTCTCTGTGATGATTACTGCTTGTCGTGGGATTTTATCAAATGACAAACACAATTGAAGTTCAGATTGATTAGAGATAATTTGAAAGCACTTACAAACTGCAGACTTTTATTCTTCATATTGTTAGTCTGACTGAAAGATGAACTTAAAGTTTCACTTAGAATTTACTTTTAAACTTCACTGATCAATTTTCATATCTGCGCAGTGAATTTTGGTTTGGAAACACACAGTACATCCTCATATATGTATAGATGGTTTTTGGGTTTTTTAAATTTTTCCAAGTTATGCTTGGAGGAAAGGAAGCTGTTTTATTAAAAAAAACAGTAAAAATAAAAATAAAAAAGAAGCATGTATGTCTCTTTCATCTGTGCAGATTTATGCTTTGTTTACTGGTACTGTACCTGTCCTAATTACTATGAATTCTTGCCCACCATATATTCTCTGAGCAGAGAAAATTTTAATAGCTGAGTGCCTTCTTTTCCATCTAAAGATTTGAAGAACATTCAGTTATCTGTTAACTGGGTTAGAAAGAGGCCAGTATACATGTCCCATTTGGTGGTTGACTACTTGTTCATTGAAGAGTTCCTGCCATTCTCCTTGGAAATACCAAATGTATGTCATTTATTCTCACCACCCTTTTCAGCCTTCTTTCATTTAGTTGATGCAGGTAGCAGGAATAATTAGCTAACTTAATGTGAAATGCTAAAAACACTATAATTTTCAAGGCA
>VWYP01021577.1:0-17730 GCA_013400435.1 Pycnonotus jocosus | reverse complement strand
TTTTTTTTTTTTTCCCCACCATTGACTATACTTTCCTGGTCATAGAAAAATATACTTTGTGATCTAATTTCACAGTAATTTTCAGCATCCTTACAAGTAAGGAGAGGTGGGAATCAGACTTCACATAATTGTCTAGGCTTTTCCCCATTTATGCATATTATCAGATTCCCTAAAAGAACATTTTCCTTCTGTCCTCTTTATTTCAGTCTGAAATTTTACAGAGAATACTACATGTCCACATTCCTAGGAGTATTCATTTCTGAAACTTCTTCCAATGTTTCTGCAAAAAAATCTCACTTAACTATAACTAATGTATAGATGTAAAAGTCATTAAATCTTCATCTTTCACTGTGCGACACAGTTATAACATGTTCAGTATTCAGTGCTGAAACAATGACATATTTTTAAATCATATTTTGTGTCTTTTGCCAAGTCTGCTGATTGTTGGTCTCCAATAATAATACAATATGTATGAGAGGTTGTAGTGAATCTCCATGAGGATTTGTAAGATCCTGAGTTTCCCACTGAATTATATTCAAATATAGGAACTAACAAGCTTGAACCCAAATAAAAACACATATTCTTGATGGACTCAAAGCCTTTTAGGCAGGAGTGTTAGAGGTCAGGAACACTGGATCCTACAACATTGGTTTCTGCCAATATTAACATTTACAAATCTGAAGACTCATGGAAGTGTGTCTAAGGACTTGTGTAAAAAATTCATTGATACTTCTAGCGTAGATAAACTACTGAAAATACATGAGCTTAGGATGTTCTTTTAACTCCAAAAGATAACACCATGAAGTAATTGACAGAGGTCAAAGGGTCATGAATATTTTTAAACCCCAAAATTTTAATCAGGTGATGAACAAAAGACTTTTTCTGTGATGAAAAGAATGGTGTTCCTTATATTTTAATCACCAACATTCAGGAAAACTGTAATCAAAATTTAAGAAGTCCCGAAGATGGAAACCTTAATAAGATTAAGATCTAATGTGAAAACTTTCCAGAGATGTAAATTCGTGTCACTTCAGAAATCAACTGTGTTTTATCTTATGTGTAAAGTCAAGTCCCTCTGTGTGTCTGCCATGAACGAAGAACATGAGAATGTCAGTTTGCACTACTGTAAAACCTGGAAATATTTCCAAACTCGTGGGTGTTCTAGCTCTGCTTTGAGGGTAGTCCTGTCCTTCAGGTGTGTGATCTGCAGATTACACACAACTGACAATGTCTACTACGCAACCTGACAATGAATGTGAGGACTGGGAAGGACTGCAGTACTCACATATTTTCAGCATTTTTGAAGGAGCAGGGTAAGCATCAATCTGTGTAAGCCACCACCTACATCATGCTCTTCCACTGTAGGACGAGTTGGGCCTAGAAAGCTGGCTGGAACCTCAAAACTTTAGAAGCAAAAGAAGTACATAAGATAAAAATGTTGCTGACTCTGTTGGGCAGGGCTTGGGGCTTTTAACAGATAGTTTACTCCAATTTTATTGTGAAGGCACATAAATGACTGCTCAATGACCCTTGCAATGAGAAGGAAAACCTCCAAACCAGATATCTGTGTTATGACACTGATCTTTATCTCCTGCAACCCCCCTGAAATTTAAGTAGAAGAAACCCATAGCAGATGATTCCAGACAGCAAGTTAATAATTTCACATGGATTTAAATTATGGTGAATGCATTGTGAAAGTCCACTTTGTAAAAGACAGTGACATAGTATGTATGATAATCTGGAAGTTCTGTTTCTCTCCTTGCAGCTCAGTTTATCAGTTTGTTTGTATTTGATACAGCTATAAATTTCCAAACAAATCCTCATCTACAGCTTTAGACTTCTGTTGCTATGCTAGTATATTCTGTTTGCATTTTTTTAACTCCCCAAGTCATGAAACCAGTGTTTAATGAAGTACTGACTCCCATTTTTCCTAAACTCTGGCAAACCCATGCATGACTTTATCCAGGTTTCTAACATAATTTTTCACCTTTGTTGTCTTTAACTCTTGTAAAATAAAATGTGTACCCAGTAAAATGTTACTTATCACTCCTTTTCTTCACATTTCACTCTTCCTTTCCACACATCCTGTTTTTCTTTGCTACTCAACAAATCCTCATATGTCTAGATTTCCAAATACGTGTCTAATTCAATGCCTTTTGAGTCCCAAGAGTACTGGTGCCCAACAGTAGCACAGACAAGGGCTCTTACACATAGCAATTTATATACCCAAAGTTTTTATATGGGACATCCAGAGAATGTAGAGCCAACACCTCAACATAATACATGGTGAAAGATGTAGCAGGATTAAAGTTGATTGAATGGGTAGTAGAACGAAAAGAATCAATGGGTAACGGACTGGATAGGCCATTCCATGCAGATTTTTTTATTAGAAAAAGTATCTGAGAAGATTTTTCTAGGTTTGCAAAATAACAAGGCTCAAATTCAAACCAGTAAAACTCCAGTTAAGTTGAGGAAACTGCCTGAAGAATGAAACTGGTTTGCTATTTTGCAATTACAATCCCATGGAATTTCCTTGCCCATGAAGTGAAACAGCAGGGTACAAGGCCAAATGAAATTGATCTGGACGTGGTTGTATACAGGCAGTGCAGAACACCATTTGTCATCCAATTACTGCATTTAAACAATAAAAACTGCCTGAAACTCTAAAGACCTCGTTTTAGAAATCTGAGAGGAAATGGATGGAACAGGAGCATGACCCAGTCTTAAATCAGTGAGCACAATAAAATCATACTCAAAATGATTTATTCAATGCTAATAAATACCTATGATATTTTTCCCATTGAGGACTATTTCAGTGCAGTTTTTGCCCAAGCAGAAATGTAATCCAGAGCTGCAGGCTAAAAAGCCCTTGCAAATGTATGCAGATGTATGCAGATACTTGGAAAAGTAAACCACAGAAAACTAAAAACCTAAATAGAATGTGTCCATTGTGAAAATAAAATCTTTAAATCACTATTAAGTGTGAGGAAAGAATTGTGGGAGGTGCAGAGATGTATTAACAATCAGGACATCACATCTGCAGAACCCTTGCTAAAAGTTTCAGATCCCTGCCCCTGAAAGAAGAAAAGATACTTCTGAAATTGTAAGGCTTGACGAGTTTTCATGGTATGCAATAATGTATTCATTAGAGAAGCTTTTTGCTATCTGAGCCTGACAATTAATATAGTTTCAAAGCAGCCTGTGAAATGAAATAGTAAAATAAATATACCCTGAAATTTAGGAAAGAATGAGAATCTCTTTGAGAACAAATTACACCCACAGATCTGAAAGGAGTTTACAGGATATAAAAGAACTTGTTATGTAAAGAGAGTAAAGATACATGGAAGGCAGAAAAGGATGAAAAGAAGAACAGCATTCATTGAGGATGATTTCCTTATATGGCTTCATGCAAACATTGGTTGTGTGCAATAAGAAAAAGGAATAAAATGAACAGATTAAAACAGAGCTTGCAAGATCAAAATGTGTAGGAAGGGATAGGCAAAACTATGGAAAAGGCTCTGAAGAAGGATATACAACATGAAGTAGCAGGCATATGGCAAGGTAACTACCCAAACGTAGAAGAGAAATTGAAACAACACTAGCAATGTCTCTTCTTTTAGATCAAGTAGCACACCGGTCTGCCATGTCTTTGTGTTGAATAAGGGCAGGGACTGCTTCTTATGTGGTGCTGTATATATAGAAAGAGTGGCTCCATGGAGCCCTTATTCTACATGCAGCTTTGGACTAATTAAAGGACCTTTAAAAAAAAATTGAATTTCTGAGGTCTAAAAGGTATTTGGCAGTGATTATGACTCACAATGAATTATTGGTTTGGTGTCTCAGTGTCTATGTTTGGATAACCAAATCCTTAATGTAATGGTTAACCAGATTATAACTGTAATATAAACTCTAAAGACTTTAAAATCTAAAAATACTCAAGCACTTGACTTACCTATGAGAGCAGAGCTCCCTGGACTGACAGTCAGTTTTGTTCCTGAAGGAGAAGTCAGCACTGAATAGGTGCTGGGCCCAACGCTGCTAAGCACTTCTGTCAAATCTTCTAGGTAAGGAAGAGGTCGTGGAGGCTCTGGTAACAGATTGGGAGAATGAAGTGATGAGCAACACTATAGCAGAAAACATTTTGTGATACAGACCCCTCCCCTCCTATCCCCCTCTCTCCCCTGCAAGATATTGCTGGAAATTTTACTGTGCTGCAACACTGCCATTACTGAGGGGCAGATTAAGCAATTTTGGATAACTACTGAAACTTTACCTCAATGTTAGGTAAGGTACTGGAGGAATTTTTAAAATAACATCTGGATCAATGACCACAAACTAAAAGAAATTATCTTTGAAGGCTACCATAGCATTCTGGTTGATCCTATTCATATGTGACAGAGTTATATGGTATCAGGAGGTACAGCAGCTTGGAAGAAAAAGCAAATATATACAACATAGAAGCCAAATCAAATGTCCATGACAATTAGTGAAAAACTTTTAGTGTCTGCTATGACCTGGATCAAGCCCTAATTAAATATGGCTGTAATGCTGCCAGATCATGTGATATACTTAGGCAGAACTCCAAAGGACTAAGAGTTCAGAGCTCAAGAGGATCAGTCTGTGCTGAGAACTGCAGGATTTAGTTGTTTACTAATCACAATGCTATTTTAAAAATTGAGGCAATGCCTAGCATTCCCAATTCTGTTTGTCATGAAAATGGTGTGATATTTTATTGAAATGAGTAGTGGCTTCATCTTCTTTCGGTTAGATCATGGAGCACATTATGCAAGTTTTGTACTGCTGGTAGCATTCAGCACCAGGAGTACAGGTCAAGGATGCCTGAACTGTTCAGTTCCATTGAGGAGTTAAAATTGTAATTTGCTTACAAACATAAGCAGCTTGCATAACTCACAGTAACTTACCATCTTTAAAAGCTAAGCCATTTATAATGATCAGAAAAGGATTTAGAGATCATCTGGGAGTCTTTATTTATAGGCTGAAACTCAGCTGATTTTTTTCCAGATTTTTTTTAGGCTGAGATTCTAGAATCAGTGTGGATTAGTAGGAGAAAAGTGTGAACCTTAATTTTAGTATTGTCTGTGAAACTGAGAAATCTCACTGCTACACATCCTCTGGTAGCTCACTAATTATGAAAGATGAGAGCTGTAGTGGATGCTCTAATGGTGTCAGGGAATAGGATTCAAAATTTGAGACTTCACCACCAAATGCACTACTAAAGTACTTAAAAAGTCTAGCTGGATCATCCATCTGCCAGGCAAGCAGAAATGATATAAGATGAGTTACTAGGAAAGGAAACACCTTTCCTACACTTCCAATTCCCACCAGGTACCACTTCCACTCATATTTCACAGCTGCCACTCTCTTTCATATCACCCAAATGAGCTTTCTGTCTGGTGTTTAAAAGCACAGGGGAAAGTAAAATTCACCATTAACTGAAGTTGGGATATACTATTTAGAAGGGCGTTGGTTTTATGCACCTGTTGTGAAGTGGGTCAGTATCACACAGCCTTGAATGGAAAGATGGCTCAGTGAAGACAGAGCACTTCACAGAGAAAAAGTGGCATCACTCTCATTTTAAGATAGTCACTTTAAGACATAGTTAATAAATTCTTTTCTTAGCTAGCAAGTCTAAAAGAGTTAAACTGAGTATCTTGGGACTGGGAAGTGCAATCCCTGTCTGCCGCGGTGCGCTCTCCCTGCAGCCCCGACTAGCTTCAGGCACACCGGCAACAGTCTTGGGGTACGGCTCGGTCAGGTGCACAGACGGTGCACGACCTCACTTTCCCTTGTGGGGTCTTTTCCCCCCCTGAGGACGTCAACGGGGGACCGTGGCGAGGGCAAGGAGAGACGGGAGACTTTTTGGGGGGGCAAACACGGGTTTATTTGAGAGGAGCCCCAGCGAGGGTCCNAAGGTGACAATCAAGGACACAACCAATAAGGGGGGGGTAGGGGGGAAGGATCGGGGGTCCCGTCGAATCACCCTTCGAGCTCAGGAGAATCTTCTGGAAAGGAAGGCTGGGTCCAAGGTGACAGACAGGAGGGGAGGAGGGGGAAGGGTCATGTAACAGTTTGATTGACAAAAACAGTAAATAGGGATAGTGGGGTACATGGAACAAACCGTTTACATTAAACAATTATAACTTTGACAGTGACCCACTGCCACACCTGTCCTTTGACATTTTCTCCTTATCCACTTTCCTTTTACCACCACCTTGCTTCAGCTGACGCTCCCCAGAGTACAAATGAAGACTGATGCTTTTCTTAGGACAGGGCTGCCTGTGTACCATTTCCTTTTTCCACAGTATCTGATTAGTTCTGCCATCTGGATATGCCAGTAGCTACATTACTATTGTTGCAAGTCCGAAATACCAAGATACCCTGGACTTACCAAGAACCAAGAGCTGGGAGCTTTCAGTTACTTCCCCATGAAGGTTGGCTGCCTTGCAGGAGTATAATCCCTGATCTGCTAGAGAAACATTTGCTATTACCAGCAACCCATCACGCAGATGGTGAGTAGAGGACAGCTTGACCTTGTTCTTAAACCAAGTAACTTTTGCTTCAGGAACACCTGGAAAAACATTGGCAATGTTTGAGGTAAGAAGTAAGAATAATACCAAATAAATACAGAGACAGACACAATTAATATGCTTCTTGCAGCCAGCTGCTCAGATAGTCCTAGTCTAGAAAGGCAGATTCCTCTGCACTTCACTAGCAGCAGAAGAAACAGGAGTTAAAAGTGAGATCCCCTTAATGTTGAGGTATTGCTGTTGAATCAAGAAAGATGCACTCTGACAACAAAATGCCCACCAATGCTACAAAAATGTTTTTCTGATTGTAGTCCACAAATGTGTCCTTCCCTGTCTTCAGTGTTTCCACACTAATGGGAGATTTGCAGGTACAACTGTTCCTACAGTTTGCTTTGGGGAAGAGAAGCAGTGTATGTCAGTGACCAACAGTTTCATTTTCTTTTGAGCTCCGACCTTCAGTGACACACGCAGCCTCAAGACGGGAACAGGAGGCAGCCAGCACAGGGACGAGCAAAGGCAGCATGTTGCAGCACCGCCGCAAGGGGTAGCAAGAGCATTTCAGTTGGCTTGGTTGGGTAACGGTGGATGCCAGAGGACAGAGGGCTGAGTGTTTCCCTTGCAGAAATATCACAGAGACTCAAAGCCTGAGAGGTGCCAGCTGGAAACAGAACTCACTTTGCTCGGCAGTGAATAATTACTCAAGTCTATTCCTCTTTAGCTTTTCCCTCCATCAAAGTGCATGTATCCAGCACAAAAAGCCTACCTGGGATACTTGTAAGCAGAATTGTGTAAGCCAGTTGAGATAATTCTGCTAAACCAGTGGCTCTGGGAGAAATGAATCATCACAATACAAGTTTCTAACAGTGGTGACTAGTTTCCAATGCCACAATATTCTTGAAATAGTCAATTATATTTCACACTCTGGTATAGCTGATGAACAAACACAGGCCATAAATCAAGGCAAGAACTAGAAAACAAAACCTCCAGCATGTAGGTGAAATACAAAGGAAAGGACTGTTTAGGAGAACTGAGAGAACTGCAAATTGGAAAATTTGCAAAAAATAAAAATACAAGGAGATAAGGGACAGGAAAGTAATATATTTTAAGCCACCTTTCCAAACCTGTTCTGACTCAACAGCCACTAATTGTACATGACATTTTGCAGAATGTCCTACAAACTAGATTTTTAAAACTGGTTTCTTCTTACATGTCAAACTGTATTTTCAAGAAGAGTCTGGGTCATATTGCTTGAAGCTTCTGGTATGCAAATGAATATCTGCACACAATATCTGCATCCACAATCTAAGTCCTGAAATCAACAGAAAACTCCCTAGTGATACTGATGTGATCCAAATTGCTCTCACATCCTATTTTTAAGGGAAATGGTGCACAGTAGTCAAGTTACCAAAAATGCTGCTGGCTTTCTCAAGCTTGGAGCAAATCCTCCATCTGGAAATCACAAGCATTTGCAAGAGTCCTGAGTGACTTTTGGGTGGGAGTTTCCCTAGGATTAGTTTTGGAGAAGTCTGGAATTGACCACAATCCCCTAACAACGGTTAAAAATATACATTCCTTCACCTCTATCGATAAAGCAGTGAAGTTATGTCAAGTGAAATAATGTTGGTTTTCAATCTTGATCAAAACCACAACACTGTCTTAGTGGTAAAACTGAAATAGAGTTTCATCTTGACATAAATCACATCAGGTGCCATTTAAACTCTAAGACATCCAGAATGACTCTATTTTCCCTTGTCTTTTAGTTAATATACATACATTTCAACTCACCAGACAGACTTTGACAGTGCTTATGCCTGTATAAGAAGATGAAAAGTGATATAAAATTATTCCCTAGTCTTTGGTTGACTACTCTTCCATTATCTTTTATTTTAAAGAAAATTTCTGGGGGTTTATCAACACCTGTCAGCAGCAAGGGTATATTTCTGGCCCTTGACAGAAAACATGGCTTTAGAAAGTACCATAACTAATCCTAAATATTTCTGTTATAAATATCTATTCTGTTGTCTTGCTAACTGTCAGTATAGATGTGTCCTTACATGAGCTGAGATGTCCAGATGTGGTTTATGATTTTATGATAATTTCAAGAGCATTAATCTCTGGTGTCAATATAGTTAACATTTTCTGCAGAGGCAGTAGCAGAAGGGGTTTTTTTTTCACCCATGGAGAAAATAAGGATTTAAGAAAATTTTTTCTGTGTCACAGAAGATTCCAATATACAGATACTACATAGCAAAAAGTCTTCTCCTAGATGAGAAGACACTGCTAAAATTTTCCATTTTGGATGTTGTCATAGTGAGTGAGTGTCACAAAATTGCTAGAGATTATTTTCCTCTCAGAAAAGACTTTGAAGCTCTGCCCTTGACCATTTTGTTCTTCCCTCCTCTAGTTTTCTGATATTATAAGTACTGTGGCAACTTTGTTTAATCACATCCTGTTGTTTTTATGGTGCTTTTATACTGAAAAGAAATGGCTATACTTCTTAGATCAGCAATAACTGTCTGAATCTGTGGGTTATGTGTTTGGGCAGCTAAGAGAACCCAGAGAGAGAAATCCAAAATAATTTGTGTTAATGTAATATTTAGTCTCTTTCACACAACATCCATGCAGGTGAGCATGGTGAAGATCTTTTTTTCTTCCTTGAAAGTCACTGGACATCAGTCTGATTGCAAGAGTGTCATACTATGCATAAAATTGTAATGAATCCATGTTATGACCCCAAGTCCCTAGAGATTTCCCAGCTCCTCCTCCTAATACCAACATCATTCCCACCAATAGCCATAGGACTGCCACACACAGATAAGGTCAACCTATTTTGGTTACTATTGGAAAGAGGCAAAGTGTCACTGTAAGACTGGGGGATTTTCAGTCTCTGACTGGAAAACATGCTTGGGGGAAATCCTGTTTCAGTAGAATTCCTCTAAACTCCAAGATTAAAACAAACAAACAAACAAACAAACAAACAAAAACAGGAAAAAAAAAAAAAGAGTGCTAGCATGCCTCTAATGTAAAATAAGTTTGGCAGGAAAAGAAGAAGCTAGCTGGAGTGATTTTTAAAAACCCCATTACTGATGAAGTTAATCAGTCCATGCTTGGGTTTTGTCACCAAACATCTCCAACATGTGTATTAATTTTTTTTTGCATCCACACCATATAGTGTATCTCTTACAATGATGCCTGTGGCATTGACAATTTTTTTTTTAATTTTTATTTTTTTAGCCTGATTTTCTTAAGCCACTACACTGCCCTTGTTTGATACAGATAAAAGAAGGACAAGTTCTATGGTAAGAAATAATAGAAGCAATGAAGTTTTCCCAAGACCTAGGAAAACCTTGCAATTTAACTCAGCTGCAACTGGAGATAGCAATTTAGCGAAGAATCCCACAAAAATTTATAGCCAGAGGCACCCGCACAGGAGAGAATAATTTTTTACCTGCTACTTGGCAATTAATGCTAACATTTGCTTTCTGGATTGTTTTCAGCATGCTTCCAATGTCAACAGTGACAGCAGGTGATTCAGTGTTGATCATGGTACCTCTTGATGCCTTTATCAGTGGCTTTCCTGTGTAAAAGAAGCACCACAGTTTATCATACCAAACACATTGGACTCACAGTGCAGTAGATGGGCTGGAACACTTTGTAGAAGTACACACAATAGACAGGTGGAATAGGGAAAATGAAGTGAGGCCACTTGCTTTTTATAATATTTCAAATGTGTCACCAAATTCCATGGGTAAAGCTGTCTTGAAAAAAGAAAAAGCACACTTGAAGCAGAGGCAGAATAAGGCATAATAATTAAAGACATAGGGACATACAGATGAACCAGCTGAAACAATAAACACCAGCACAGCTGGAGCTGCAGCAGGATGCTTGCCTGGCGCTGCAACTGCACTATCACCCTTTGGTAAAGACCAAACACAGGAGCCTGAGTAATGGCTACAGGCACAGCAGAGAAAATTTAGAGTGACATGCAAGCTCTTTCTACACATTGACCATGTTTTCCTTAACCTACAGTGGAAACACTGGGGTGGGGATGACCAGATCATAACTAGAAAGTTTTCTCATAATGGCCAGCACAAGAAGATGAGGGATGTAAACTGTAATAATGCAATACACGGTTACTGCAAGTTTTAGATTATCTGGTGGAAAGTATTTTATCTCTAACAGAGTGACTGCTTTGCCCACAATAAAGTGTGCTTTCAACATTTGGTGATGGCAAGTCAAGGTGTTTTGCTGCTGTTGTGTCTTTGTGGGATTACTTATGAAGTTATCCACCTTCAAAGGCTCAAGAAGCCTTCTGCAAATCCTTTTGTAGGGGTACTGTAAAGGGATGCTTACAAAATGGGTCATAGGTACCCAAGCTTAGCTTTGAGAGAGAGGACTAATGCAGCAGAGCTGACAAGAGCTGAATTAAGGTGCTCCCCTGTCTCACAGAAAGTGGTCTGCAGTCAGGATGTTGCAGGAGCAGAAGGACATAACAAAGTTGCTTTAAATAGCATGGGATTTGGGTGTTTTTGTCTCAGTATTGCATTTGTAAACACATAATTTTCCAAAAATCTAAAAACACCTTTTCCCTCCCATTTTAAATAAATGGTCAGATACAAAACCAGATATCATAGTTTGCGTCCAAAAGCTGCAGTTTTAGGCTAATGTCTATCACTAGCTTTATTTATATATTAATTTGGTGCAGACTGACAAAAAAAAGATGGATGTGAAAAAATAATTTGGTTTCATTGAGCTCATGGAGAGTTCTGAAAATTTAATTCAGTTTTAAATATAAATCTCTATATAAGCTGTATTTCCATGGCTTTTAAAAGATACTATTCATCTGGAAATCCTGTCATATAAGTTTGGTATTTATTTTGAACTTTACATTTTTTTATTTTGGTGATTTTTTAATGCCCAAGGATAGTTAAGTGTAATACTACATTTTATTGTTGAAATACCCCCCAAAAGTTTTGATCCTGTTTGGCTAAGTCTGAAAAAGGGAAAAATTCTTTAGCTATCCATCAGACTTTTATTTTCCTGATTGGTTTTCATAACCCCACCACAAGATTAAAAATCTTTTAGCTGTTCAACACATAAATGACTAGGAAGCAATTGAGAAAACAAAAAGGAGCATATTCCACTGTCTTTTCTTTCTGTGCATGTGTTAAATGAATCAGAAAATTTTTCAATGAAATAATCTTTCAGCCCCACTCTTGATTCCTCTAAAGATGATCTCAGCTTTCCAGGTTTTTTAGAGAAAATATTTCCATTATGCCAAAAAGATTGCTACTTTGTTCCAAAAACTGGTCAGTATTTCACTTTGATATTTATGACCTCATTTTATAGGCTCTTCAGCTCTTTGCCTTGGATTTGAGATGCAGAAGTATACCAGTTCCTAAGAGGAGTTCTGCTTGAGTCTAGGGTGCATGAATGTTAATTCACCTTAAAGTTTAAGTTATAGTTTTGATAATAATTATAATCAAAAAGCTAAAAGTCTTCTGGTGCCACATATATACCTAACATTTTATTTTTCACAGTGTCATACAAAATTGTTTCTACAACATGTTGTATAAAAACTATGGCTTTTACACTCACTGGAACAATGTGGACAGAGTAACAGTTTTGACTGACGATTTTTTAATCTCATGTTCAGTTTCATGCTGGTGCAACATAAAAGGTTTAGTGTGGAGTTGCTTCTTCTAAAATATGACACTACCCTAAAGGCAACACTGCTACCCTGGCTGGAGCTCAGCAAAGGTAATTCTGGTAGTACTAGTGTAAAAAGCATAATTCTCTTCAGTTTTGCGTACAGGTAATTAGTAGCTCTGATGCAGATCTTTCTTTTTTGCTCTGGAAGGTTCACCTGTTCTGCTAAAGGAAAAGACAAAGTCTCTTTCTAGTTGATTTACTGATCTTCTAAGTATCATTGTTATCCACTGTTGCCTTCTACATTTTCTTTATGCTTCTCTTAACTGATATTTGGTGTAAAAAATTATTTTTAAAAATTAAAGGTTATTAACAGCTATTCCTTCCTCTAGTCATACATGGATACAATGATACCTGGAGGTCGCTGCCTATGCATTGGAAGCCTCCAAGTGTTTCCACATGCTGAAACAGTGAAATGGGTAAGTCTGCAAAATTGGTAAGTTTTCCAGTATTCCTAGCATGTTTACATTTTCCTTGGTAATAAATAGGATCCTCCTTCTGTAAAACCTCTCTGCCCTGTCACAGTCATTAGCTGTCATTGTCTGTTCTGTTCCTCTATCTTTCCCAACAGCTCTTCATTCATGTTTGCTGCTCCATCCTTCTGCTAGTCCTGATGTGGTTGTGAGCCTGCTGGCCATGTCTGCTAGGGAACCTTGAAGAAGCTGGATTCATGCTTCTAACTCCCTGTGCCATTGGTTTTTATCTGGTTGAGGTTTCTTTTGGATTGAATTCTAAACCAGCACAGGATATTTATTCTGCTTTGGAACCTGTTACTAGAGGAATAGAAACATGGAATCTAAATTTTCGAGATCCTCTATTTGCTATAACTGAAACAGTGTCAGCCACACTTGCGATTGAATATGACAGAGTATTTGATCCTGTAAAAGATAGCTATTGGAAGCTATTAGACAGTTCTGGAAGTTTTCTGGCTTTCCAAATGTACACCTGAGTAAGTCTCGCAATCCATCTGTTATACTTGAAGAGATCAGTGATAGGTTTAAAATGAAGCACAGAAGTTGGAAGGCTTGGACTGCACTGCCCCTACAGGGTGCAAATAACCAGGATAAGCACTGTTTGAAGTGCCAATCAGATGCAAGTGAGAAAAAGCATTAATGTCTGGCAGAGGCACATAAACCTCACAAACTATCTATGAAAGCTGGACTATGCCTCAGGTTTTTGCAGAGCTCAAACCCTGTGTTTTCATCAGTGCACTTCTGTTGATGCATATTACTCACCTGTGCCCCCACAAACAACTTCTGTCCAGATGCACACAACATGGACCATTTTGCAATCAAAGGTTGCAAGAGGTTAAACTATTACCTGCTAGGGTGACAGCAATGGAGACAGAGTCAGATCCCAGGGCATTGGATGCATTGCAAGCATAGAAACCCACATCAGATTCCACAGGTGCTAGAATTTGCAAGGAGTCATCAGGCTGAAGGAGCAACCTGGCATAAAGCAGAAAGAAAAATAGTCTCTTAGTCTAAGTGAACAGGAACGTGTTTACTGGGAGTTTTTAGGCTTAGGTAATACTTTTTATAGATGAGGCCTTTAGGTTATATTTAAAAATCTATGAAGAAGTATAAATTCTTACACCGAGATCGCAAGTTGTGATTACTTATATTAAATTTTTGTCTCATTTCCAGTTCCTGTATTGCTGGTATGCATATTAAAGAAAGATTTCTAAGTACTTCTGCACAGTGCTGAGTGAGTTCCCTAGCATTGCTGTCTTCCAGTTCTGCAACATAGGAATAACCATAGTAAGCAAAAGCCAAATTATTGCAAGGGCAAAATCATGAAACATGCTGAAGCTATGCAGAAAAAAGTTAAGTGAACCATTAAAGGTTCAAACAAGGTTCATTGTTAAAGCCTGAAATGAGTTCAGATTCTTTTATTGATGGGCAGCTTGTACAAACTCAGCAGTCATGATTATTCCCTAATTGTCAGTGAAGATAGAGAGGAGTTCTCAGCTCCTCCTTGGGCTGAACCCACTGTTTCTTTACTCTGCCAGTAAGAGGAGCCTACCATGGTATACATATACAGTGTATAGCCTATGGTTAAATGGAATTAATATGGTCTTAGAGCTCTTCTGAAGTGCTTCTTTTCACTGTCTGGTTTTGCATTGATGTAACTCATAAGGTCCTCACATACACCTGTTTCAGCAAGAATTCAGTCCATGGATTTGTGTCAATGCTTAAGTACCCTGATTTTCATCACAATATGTTTCATGATTACTGCTCCTTTCTCTGAGCATTCTTTTTACCTGAAACTGTTCTCATCAGCAACTTTCAGCAGCTATTGCTTGTGAACTCTTAGTTGAGGCTGTGATTGACACTGGAAGGGTGAAACTGGGGGAGGGATACGCCTGTAAAACACATGCAGTAAAAGTCTGCTCACAGATCCTGGTATTGATGAGTTTCTTTACACTCCCATCCCTACAATAAAAACTGTTGTCTCATGGCCCAAAAAGCCAACAGAAACTCAATTTTGTACAACACTGTGGGTGGTAGATCTCTAAAGCAAACCAGATTAGGGCCACCCAGCAAAATCTATTATTGGAAAAAACTCCAGATTTAACATTATTTTTTTTACTCATTTGTGAGTAATAATAAAAATAATCATTATCAATTAAAGAGCTGCCTGTTGTTAATTTTTGTAAATGCTTAGAAAATGCACATTTGCAAAACAAACATTAATACTTTACTTTGCTTGCACAGGCAAAAAACCACCAGTGGCTTAAAATAATTCCCTTCCCACTTTTGCTGTCAAGTATGTTTTTCTTACCTCCTAGTCATAAGCAGGGCTGACTAGATAGCCACTGCTAACAGTGACAGTAAATAACAGATTTTTTTACTTGTAGAACTAATGTCAGCAAGCATTGATATCTCACACATAAATTTCTAGTTTAACACTGACTGCTACAATCATTACATGGAATTCATTAAATCTTCAGAAGTTGTCCCAAATTATAACAGCCTGTGACATGTAAAAGTTCTGTGTGTTCTGTCTACATGTGTGCAAATATAGTACGTAGGCAGATCTTCTAGTCTGTACCAAACTAATGCTCACAAGACCCCTAAAATAATTTTAATTAATGTTTCTGACATCTTCAGGCTGAGGAAAGATCTTGCCTAATATGACACTTCATAAAACACAAGGATGCATAATTTGTTTGTTGTTAATCACCTCTCTTGAAATAAACCTCTCTCTGTCAGCTTAAGTCACCTGAAGATCCAGCGCAAATATTATTAGAAATAGAAGCAATCCTGGTAGATACTTGCCTTTTTAAAAATATAAACTCCAACACAGCTCCATCCTCCTATCCTCTCAACCCAAGTTTTAATGTCCTTCTCCAGAAACAAACATAATGTCCTCTTCTTTTCAATAATTCTGTTATTTGTGTATCACAATTTGGCATAGCTGCTATTCTTGAAAGCACAGCCTTTATTATTCTTCTTTGTATAGATTTTTTTTTTGGCTGAATTCCCTATTTGCTCATAGATTGGTATTTTTGTTAGGTATTGAGTTGCTTGTCAGGGGTGGATAAAGAAAAACAAACTGTAGCAATTCTTTATGTCACCAGCATGTCTTCAGAATCTCATTTATGGACTGAAAATAATACAGCTTAATTTTAATCAGTCTCATCTCTGTTGCTCCACACTACATTGCCTCCAAGACAAACACGTATTTTGCAGGACATATATCAACAAATAAATCAGACAGTACCTCACAAACACCTAACTCCATACCAATTACTGTTCACATGCTACTTCATGTCCTTTTATAAAATTTCTTTCTCTTTTAGAGAAGTTCAGTTACCAAGTACCAATGAATCCCTAGTGGCAGAAATTGCAGCATACTTACAGGGCTTACTAAACAATGCATAAATTCCTCAAAGATTTTTCAATTTTAAAACTGATTCCTAAAGAACTTAATCTGAATTTTCTCTAAAATAAAACATTTTCCAACATATACAGCAGTCTAAAAACTTTGGTATGGATACTAGTAGGCTCTGAAATAGCATTCAGAGTCCATGCTGGTCTTAACTTGGCACTTTAACCTTAGGAGAGAGTATGGACTCTTCTGTCAAATATACATTCAGGCTGAATATGCAAACACAAGTTGGGGATCTTTTACTGGAACCACAGATATTTTCAACTGCTGTGGCTATTTGTGTCATATTCTTTCATTCTACTGAGTAACTGAAAACCAGCACTTTTTGGGGCCTATGTTACGTCTTTTTGTAACTGTACTTAGACTAAAGCTAAAGAAAATTCATTTTTGCAAGGATAGCCATGCAGTAGGAGTCACAATTTTAGGTGGATGAAACAGCTCATGGAATGGGGCAATGAGAATAAAGCCATATGTCAACCATCACTGCTGGACATCACTGGCTCAGACAAAATCCATGGCCACAATGTGTGAAAGTGAATGCCTTTATCTCAGTGCTTTGTATATACAAAACAGGTAGCTATCACCCAACCTAAAACCAGCAGCCTATACTCTAAGAATTGCAATACCAACCAGGTGCTTCTGAAATCTCAGTATATTCAGTAGGGAGTCACCTGAGGAGCTTCAGCACTGCTCTCTGACCATTCTCAGCAGAAGTGTCTGTCTTTGATACTGGTACAGGAAAGCCTGTCTCTTATCTATTTTCATATTCCTATTTAGACAGAGGTGGGCTGGAAAATCCTCTTCTCCATTCCATGGCTGGCAAAGTACAAAGAAAACAAACTGCAGAGCTGAAGGACAGTTCAAGCATACCACACCCCACCACATGTTTAGATCTCTGGCCTTGCAGTTTACAGCAATACACTGTTCTTCCATTGACACAGCTGACTGACAAGCACCAAGAGCATTCTGAGCTAAAACCAGAATATTGCTCTTAAGGAACCCAGCAAAAAAATCCACAAAACAATTTTACTATACATGATTTCTAAACTTCCATTAACTCCAAAAATATAGGTGTTGAGTTACATCTGAAGCTCAGAGCATGATCATTTCTTCCCCCACATGCCAGCCTGGAGGAACTATAAATAATGAGTACAGAAGGATGTTCGTAAAGTGGAAACTGCCTCAACATTTAAAGAAGAGTTGTCAATGACTTATGCCACTAACTGGAAAAGAAATTATACTATCCTGGGACTTTCTGATAGAAATTTTGAGCACACACAAAACTGACTGAAAATTCAGAAGCAAAACACAACATTTAAGGCTGTTTCAGCCAGACTGAATGGGAAAAAAAAAAAAAAAAAAGATTGAAAAGGAAATGTAGAATGATATTAAAAAATACCTGAACTGAAATTTCAGGAATCATTTCAGCTAAATTAATCTACTTGTTGTGATACCATGACAGCTGGTCATATGTAGGATGTGAATTAAACTTGCCAATTTCTCATGCCTATATTGTCTAGCATTCCTTATATGTGAACTTTATGTAATGTCCCTTCCCTTTCATGGATACCACAGAAGT
>VWYP01021443.1:0-35505 GCA_013400435.1 Pycnonotus jocosus | reverse complement strand
CATCATAAAGTCATCCCAGGACAAGGTGATGACCCTTCTTATGACAGCTGTGATGCTTCTTGCTAGCCTTGGGATTGCAATGTCCACACTGCTGGTGTGCTCTGCTTTTACCCTTCAGTAGGCAGTGAGCTGCACTGGGTATGTATCCACTCTTGGAAATGCAGAGACAAGTGCCACAGCCTCTGAAAAGGTAGAATAAAACCTTTTCACAATCCAAAGTTATTGCAAGTCATAGCCCAGTGCTCACTGGTGTCACTTATTTAAATATTAGGCACACTGTGCCTACTGAGGCTAACATGCTGCAGAGATTGGTTGAGATTGGACAGCCAAAGAAGCACAGGGCAGGGGGAAAGGCTGAGTGTGAGTTTCCCATGTGCAAAAAATACATGTGAAATGTATTATTGTAGAGCAATGCTGTAGTTGTCCTCTTACTTCTGATGAATCTTTATTTCCCTCTGAATTCCATATGGATGTGGTGGACAACAAAAGCTGCAGAGTGTATAGAAAAAATAATCTAAACAATTTAAGTACATTTTGTGTAAAATCCAAGAGGTGGGAAGAGGTAAGACTATGTAATTTTCCCTAACATGCAGTGCCATGTAAATATTATGAAAAAATAAATGAAATGCAGCATGAAATTTTCTTGTCACATAAAAATAAGGGGCGTATTTTCAATCAAGAACGGAACTTCAAATTTTTTGTTTCAAATTTTACCTGTAGACAAACTATGCTGACAAAACCAGCAGTAACTACTACAATACTTTCAATTTCTCCACAAAACATGAGTATTTCAATTTCTTATAATACAAGTACTAATAAATTCTGAAGTTTTGGTTAAAATTATCTAACATATCCATTTAAGGCAACCCATCATAAATGTAAACAATAGTACAACTCAACAGTTACAAAGTTCTTGTTTTTTCTTCCTATGGAATTTATTTAACAGACATCGCTAGAACCATCTATTACTTATGTCTTAAATTTTAATGAATATGGATATGAAAAATGTTAAAAATTGAATTATAGAAAATGTCTCATTATTGTGTTGATGAATCTGACCCATGAGTTCAAATCCACAAGTGAAAATGAGTTGGCTGGCCTAAGCCATAGACTATTTGTCTACTAAATAGTTTGAAGAATTAATTCTTCATGGTCAGCAAAGGGATATATTGAAAAAATAATGTATTCCAGAGTCAAGACTGTGAAATATATTAATTGTGAGGAGAAAAGTAGTTTAAAAATGAACTAATTTGAACCTTTGCCTAAAATTCTATGCAAAATGAATTAACATTGAACAAAATAAAGTGAGGCATTTTATCTGTATAGTTCTGTGTAGTTCTGTGTCCCATTGTTTATGTGGATAGTATGAGTCAGTGGAAAATTAGGTTTGAAAAAGCCAAACACCTCATATTGCCTATGTGGTCAAAGATGTGATTTTTCAAACACTTTATGCTCTCCTCTTCTAAGATGTGATGGTAAATTTCAAGAGCAAAATGAGTCAAATAATCTTTGGAAATTTTCTTTTCAAATCTAATTTTGACAGAATGTTTTGAGGACCTTTTGTATGAATGAAGTATATTTGGCTGATCAAAGCATAATTTCAAGACAAATTTAAGCTCTAGTTTTTCAACAACTCTTTTAAAAATATGTTGGGAGAAGAGCTTAATTAAAAATTTTAAAAATTTAAAAAATCAGGCTGAATTTTATTTCTCCCATGGACTTAGTGACAGGATAGGTTCATTTTTTTAAACAAATATACCTGTGGAAACAGACTTGCAAGTTTGGATAGTGTCAGACCACAGGAGAGAAAGGAACAAAAGGAAGCTACAAGAAGCTCTAATCAATGCACCTAAGAATAATGAAACAGATAATTGTAGAAGAATGAAAATGACTCTAACATGAAAGTGTTGAAAAATATAAAATGAAGTACAGCTTACAGTTCTTGCCAGGAAACTATCAGGGAACTACTAAAGAGGTTTAGTTTTGGGGAGTTTGACAATGGGACTTAATGATATGCCAAAACGAGTGTCTTAAAATTAGGACAAAAAATAAAGGCTCAGACAGTGGAAGCTTAAGAACAAGACTGTGTTCCTAGGAGAGGAGGCTATCCTTCTTTTCCTTGGCAGAGGATACAGGAAGAACAGAAGGATGCAGCACATATACATTAATCAATGTAAAAACAGATCAGAGCAGCATTAACCCTGAACCACTGTCTTTGAAAGGGATGCTAAAAAAGTATAGTCACCTCTCCAAATGTAATGAAATGTCATCTACCTTTTTGGTGTTTTTGTGATTACACTAATGCACTCCTGAGTCCACAATGTAGAGGTTGCCTTCAGGTCTATGGCTTAAAAGCTTGGGCTGTGCCTGGGTTGCAAAGTGGTTGCCTTCTGTGGTTTGATCTGGTTTTCCAGCCCAAACCATCACACACCAGCTTCTTTCTGCCCTGTGCACCCGAGTTTCCCACAGGACCCTGGATGTGTGTGTGTACATGAGGAGCAGCGTGCATGCCTGAGTCCCACCGTCATGTGAGCAGACACATGGCCGTGTGCCACCAGACCTGGCAGGCATTTGTGTCTCCCCTTGGGTAAACTTATCTCTTCTCACGTTTCAGAATCACGAAATTTTCCAACTTTGCCAGTGTGCTAAGATACAGTCACAAGCACCTGTAATTCCTGTGTATTCTACAATAATGGGTCTTAAAAATAGACAAGTAACATATTTATAAGCCGCTCATCAAAGAAAGTGTCATGTATTTTTTGGCTTCTCTAAATTATTTTACTTGTCCTTGTACAATAATAATTTCTAGCAGTACTGATTAGAAAAAAAGTCTTAGCCAGTTGTGATTTGTTTGACTGTGGAATGGGCTATATTACCTATGAATAATTGAATATCCACTCCATATTCAGTACAGTGAAGTGAAGTAATTCACAAGATGACATAAGTAGTCTAGAACAAATTCAAATTTGCTCAGAGATCCCTCTATGTTCCTTACACTCCCACATTTTCAGAACACCTGTCTATTTGGTTGGAAATAGTGTATTACAGCTCTTTTAGTGCATAAGATTACAGATTTTGATTAATTCACCAGCCTCTATACTTTACCTTTTCTAAAAAAGGTAGGTGACTGTCTACTATAATCATTATAAATTTAGAGGAATGGTGGCATATAGCTTTAGTCTCTACCCAAATGCAGCATGTTTTAATATCAAGATGCCATAATTAAAAGGCTGTTCAGTGACAAGTAAACTAGCAGCACTTCACATAAACCATAATACCCAAACGCTATTGTATTTCTGCCCTTTCCAGTAACTGTGTAATTGCATCCACAATCTGACATGCTTCTGCTGTTATCAGAAATGCATTGTGGCATGTGAGTCTGCAGCACACCCCCCATTTTACTAAGTTGGAGAGAAAAGGATAATATCTGAAGAAAATATTGGCTGCAGATGCCAAGTAAATATTGCTGAGTAAAACATCACCGTGCAAGAACCCACATGCAAACATCACTCAGCCAGCCTGTGAGAAGAGCTCTGAAGACATGAGGATGCTAATGGCTCTTAACCAGCTTCACTCTTCCATATAAAAATTTACAGCCTTGTCCTCATTCTGTAAGTCTTTAGGTCAAATCCCTTGCCTTCTGTCTTGCCCCTTCTTTTCCTCCTGCACCACAGCCCTCAGCTCCCATCTGTCCTCTGGCTGCCTCCATGGATGATGTTCAAAATCTGGCTACCAATGTTCTGCCCCTCAGGGGGAATTCGGTTGTCCTGGTGTTCTTCCTTGGCAGGGGGAATTGCCTGCAATACCAACTCACCACCTATGAGACCATGGAGGACCCATTCTCTCCAAAATTTCTATGAAAGATGCCCAGATGCCTAGAAAGGTGTCCAGACCTTTCAGCATGGCTGCTGGAAAAAACACCTGGCTGCTGTTTTCTGCTTTTTTTTCCCACTTTATTTGTTGACTTTTTCCTGAAATGGCTTTGTTTCTTTTAAAAAACGGCAGTTGTTAGATAGTTAATGATAGTTTTAGCAGCTCAAGAGGAAATTGGAAGAGAAAGACTGGAAGAGGAGGGAAGAAGAAACACTGACAGCATGGCCATGGAAAACTAGTATTAAGTAGTGTTTGGGTTTACTTGCAGATCAGGTGTACAGGGAACTCTTCCTTAGAGAAGGGAACAATAGTTACTTACCGAATTCCATCAATGTTCTCTTGTGTCAGGTATAAAAGCCCTGATGCAAAGAAAGGGCACTTATTTTTTACTCAGAACAGTCCAAAAAAGAAATGGCAGCTAGCAAGAATACTTCTTCAGTTTTTACTGCTAGCTGGATCAGCCTCATAAATGCCTAAACTCATATATAAAAATGTTAATGTTTTCCAATTGCTACTCTGAATTTATATTTATTGCAATACAATGTATCCATTAGCTCATCTATCACCGTTAAATTTGTTACTGCTTCAAATATACAGTACATAACTTTGCAGCAATTTCATTTTACAAGCTAATAATGTACTGTAATGTAGCTTACAATATCATGTAGATGTATTTGATTAGGGAGGTTCAGCAGTCAGTCAGATTGAATAGTGGATTACATGAGAATCAAATTTTTAACTTATTTACTGTAAAAATGAACAGCTTTGTTGCACATTAAACATGTTAATTTAACAGGTGTGTCATTTTATTCCCTCAAATATTCATTGAAGAGAAACAAATGGTATTTTGACTCAAACTGAAGCATAGTACACCTAGAATGGTTTTTTGATGCTTGACATGTTTATTCTTTAAAGAGAGTAATAATTGTATTTAAATTGTGTCTGAATTTATTGTGTGTGTATTTATGTACTTATATATAATACTTATGCTGTATTACAGTGTCTGCAGGAACTTCCCAGAAGCAAGAGACATGGCTAAAATGTTTTACTAGAATGTTATTAAAATAGAGGATTTTTTCCTTTCTTCAAACAAACAAGCTTCAAAAATATACTACACAGAAGGTGATTTTTTAGAAAATTTTGGAAAATGTTACCATTTTTCACTTACTTCATGAATATGCCAAAACTCATGTTCTGTATGAAGAGGCAGTGTTCCTGTGCCATCTGCAAGCTGAGGGGTAAGGCAGGGATGTTCTCATGCAACACCTCTTCCTTCATGTGCTCCAGGTGGGAGTGTGTTATCTCAAGTGGGTTCAAAGATCCTCCAGCTCATGGGGTAAGAGTAATATGGATTAATATTTGGCTTCCTATTCAACTGATCATTGCAGAAGATGAAAAAAAATCAGGACTGTATTTTAAGAATGGTGATTATCAGGTGTGAAAATTCTAGAGAAGCTGTTTTTGGACTTGTCCATGTCAACAGCTCCATGTTCTTCCTGTGCTGGGACCCCAGGGCTGGAGGCAGCTCTGCAGGTGGGGTCTCACCAGAGCAGGGTAAAGAGTCTGAACCCCCTCCCTCCAAAGCTGCCCACAGGGCTTTGGAGGCAGCCCAGGTCACCCTTGGCTTTCTGGGCTGGGATTGCCCATGGCTGGCTCATGTCCAGCCCCTCCCCAGCACCCCCAAGTCCTTTGGGACAGGTCAGGTCTCCATCTGTTCATCCCCCAGCCTGTCCTGGGGGTGCTCTGACCCAGGTGTGGCATTTTGCACTTGGTCTTGTTTAACCTCATGAGATCCCCAGGGGCCACTTCTTGAGCCTGTCCTGGTGCCTCTGGATGGCATCAATTCCATCCTTCAGGAGTGTCAGCTGCACCCTCAGGTTGGTGTCTTCTGCAAATTTGCTAAGGGTGCACCCAATCCCTTCATCTACCACTAATGAGGACGTAAATAAATAACTCTGTTCCGAACACAGATCCCTGAGGAACACCCCTTGTCACTGATGTCCATCAGGACTCTGATACATTTACTGCATTCCTCTGGATGTGACCATCCAGCCACTTTGTTATCCATCATATAACATTCCATTCAAATCCAACATTAAATCCATCTCTCTCCAATTTAGAGAGAAGGATGTTGGGGGTGATGTGCCAAAGGCTTTACAGAAGTCCAGATAAATGACATCTGTAGCTCTTCCCTTTAACACTGATATGGTCACCCTATCATAGAAGCCCACTAGTTTGGCCAAACAGGATTTTCTCTTGGTGAAGCTGTGCTGGCTCTCTCCAGTCTCCTCTTTGTCCTCCATGTGCCTTAGCAGAGCTCCTGGGAGGATTTGTTCCATGATCTTCCCAGGCACAAAGGGGAAGCCAACAGGTTATAGTTCCCAGGGTCTTCCTTTCTACCCTTCCCTTTTTAAAGATGGCTACAGTGATTCTCTTTTTCCAGTCACCTGGGAGCTCCTGTGGCTGCTACGAATTTTCAAATATTATTGAGAGTGACTTAGTGACTTCACTGGCTGATTCCCTTTGCCCCATTTAGATCAGAGGTTAGCGTAGGCTCCTGGTTTTTTGCCATCCAGGTCAGAACAGGCAGCATCACACAGAACAGCAATGCAGATGACTGCAAGAACCACAGACTGGTTTCTGGTGGGTGAGAAGGCAGTACCTGTATTTGTTACTAACTGATACCAGTAACGTTCATCATTTGTGTGCATTCAGATAAAGCGTGGAAAATGCATTCATAAGAATATATTTGCAGAATTGCAGAGAGGCAATGTTTTTTTAAAATCAAAGACATTTTCTTTGTTATACATATTTATGTTGTGCTTCTACTGCTTGGGGAACTATATTGAATTAAAAAGTTAGAAGTTATGAAGCTAAATTAATCATGGGCAAAATTCCATGCTCCATGCTATATTTGTACATGCATGAAAGAAATGAAGAACTGTTTTAACTCCCTAATACTCCTGCTCCTTTCGGCATGTTCCAGCTGAGAAATGGGACACAACAGGAAATAGTTTATAGGTTTTTTTATGTGAAAGGTGACTATAACTGTCACTTCAATTTATCTTATAGTTTCCTGAGTTTTGCCAGTCTTTTAGTCCATTCAGATAGCATAGCTTTTAATTTACCTGTAGTCATTCATAAACTACCCACATGAGCATTGCAGAGGGGAAAACTTATGTGAATTTCTGGAAATGCTGACTTTCTAAGAACTATTTTGAGAAGTAATATTACACTATATTTGCAGTCATCTTTGGCATAAAGGATCAGTGGAATGCTAAGGGAAAGAGTTTGAAACATACAGCAATTACTGGAAAAGAAAGCTGACTTATACAATGTTAATGAAGGGAAGTATTTTTCCTTTATGATAAATTAAAGTGACATGCAAGGGTGGCCCTTAAAAATCCTCCATTTACACCCCTAAGGCAAAATCTCTTAATAGGCTAGGTCCAACTTCACTAAAGATGATAGAGATTCTTAATTGGCTTCAATAGGGCTTGGATCAAGGCCACAGGAGCCATATAGATTAAAATATTTTCTGCTATCTAGCTGTATGGCAAGAAGCAACTGTGGTGATCACATTTGCATGAGCAGCTTATAATTTTGGTTTGCTGTTTCACTGTGAGGAAAAACATGTTTGTTGTTTATTTCTTTGTCCAATACACATCTATAGCTTTCTAATGTCATGCAGAGAACACTAATGCAATATATTACGCATGCTATCTATATTCCGTTATGTCATTGGCTTTCACCTCACCTCATTTTTCTATTGAATCTGGAAAGTGGTTGAGGGATGATGAGAAGGGAAATACCCTAAATCTGTCAGAATTATTTAGACATGTTGATGTGTTTTGAAAAAATGAGTACTCATTTCTGTGCATTGTTTTTCTAGAGTAAAATTCTGAGCTGGCACAAACTAGATTCTTTATATGTACACAATTGCATTGATCAGCTTCTGCTTTATTATTTTCCCATTTCTGATATCATCAATTAAAGATGGACTCTAACAGTCACAGGGAAAAATACTGTATCTACCCTGAAATAATTTTCTGTTACTGATTTTTGCTAACATATTTATTTTATATTCCATCTTTCCTCTCTGTGTTTTATTAATTTACTTTCATCATGAGGTAAAAAAAATACAGTAGAAACACACTACATAAGTCTCTGTGTCCTGGAATCCTGTCCACTGTGGTATTTTCAGCACCCACAAGGACATAAAACATGCATATTACCCCAAATGAAGACAAGACTTTAAATGAAAACACATAGTTTCTTATAAATAATATTTAAGCAATTTGCTGAATGATATTCTAGTGAGTTTCCTTATCCTGGTTTACTCCTTCTTATGGGAAAAGTAAAGAGAAAGGATTTACTTGAAAAAAAAAATTAACAGTTTCAATTAAGGTGTTAAAAAGAAAGTGAGCTGCTGACTATCAGCATAAACAATTAATATCCTGTACAATTTAAGATGATGGAAACAGCATTTTCTGAAATCCTTGAGTGCTTAAAGGTCTTGGACCTTTCCTATACAACGGTTTTAACTACAATTCAGAATATGAATCAACATAAAACACCTTCCATCTTACCATTACACCTCAGTGCACAGAACACCTGTACTTGTGTGTAAAGAAAAAGACATTTTTATACAGCATTTTTGAAATGTTTCCATTTATTTATTCATGAGACCCCTAAAACTGCTCATGAAATCCCTAAAACTGTTCAGGTTTGCTAATCAAAGAAAAACAGTGTCACTACTGAGATAAACACCTTTTGAACATTCTATTATAATTTCAGGAAATAAAATGAATAGTAAATTCAGAGCTATCTTGGATAATTTGAAATGTGAAGATGTCACTAGACACTGAGTTTTCAAATTACTTGTTTTCAGCAACTCTTTTCAGCAAATCTTGGGCAGTAGTTGCTAATGTGCTGTAGATACTGTTTTTCTTTCTTCCAAACTCCTACTTAAATGCATAAAACAAAATTTACTTCCTTTTGTCAGTAAAACAAAAAAAAAACTCTCCAAAGGATCCATATACTGCAGTCTGAAATAAGAGGGAGATAAAACAATTTAATTAGGACTTGGAATAAAATCTGAAAAATATCCTCTAAGAACTAGTCCAAAGGATAAAGAGCAGAAAAACGACGAACACAATATAGACAACTTTTTCTTCTCACCTCTGTGTGTATCTCTTGCTTTCTTTTTGTGTAAAAACAAATGATGAACTTTGGATGTACTCTAGCCTATTTTCTTTTTCACTTTTTCCTGAGACCCTGTCATATCCCCTGCTTCCTTCGAAATGAACGGATGCCACAAATAGCACTAATCCAAACCAACACCATACTTCTTCTTTGCAGAGGGGCTGAGAAACAGATAGAGACAAACTAATACACAGCTAAAAGAAATATGGAAAAAATCTGTAACAGAATGGATGGCGTATCTGATTGAAGGTATTCTTTCTTTCCCTAGTTGTCTCTCTTGCACACACACACACACACACACATATCTACACACTTGATTTATTTGTGAAACAGTGTCTTCTAAACATAGATTTTTGCAAAGTGGAAAGGCAATTAAACAGAACAGCTTGAAGCTGCCAATCACTCCCACAACCGACAAAAGCATCTACTATCAAAGGAAAAAATGTAATGTAAACCCCCCCCCACATTCTACCAAAGCAAACAATGTAAACACGTAAGTAAAAATTAAGCTTGTTTATCATCTGTCATAGCATAGCTTACATTTTTTAACCCTCCCCACCAAGGATATGTGTTTTTGTATCCCATTATGTTAATTTGGCCATGCATGTGACATGGAAGTTAAGGAACAACAAGAGAAGTTGGCTTTTCTGCATGTTTTTCTGTTGGAGAAGCTCACTACTGCTGTTGCAGATTGGGGTGTTTGTTTTTTTTTCTGATTTTTTTGGCTTCTGGTGTACAAATAAATTGGCAATCACAGCTTATCACTACTTAAAGATGCATGTGCATGCTAGAGTTTACTGAAACATGATTGGCTGCTACATAAATCAATCTGATAGAGATCAGTCCCATGGAAAAAAAAAAAAAAGATAGAGCATTGGCCTCTTCTTTTGGAATGTAATTCATTTTAGATAGTGGTTATTGATGGTTTTATTCCACTGGTACATGTACATGTCTAGACCACGTTTTTGTATAAAATATTTAAACAGTACAATGTGTTTATTTCAGGAAAGACCATGAAGAAACAATGATTAAAAATTTGGTTTTGCAACATTCCAGAGGTAATATTCTCATGCAGAAAACTTGGTTTCCCTTAAAATGAAATTTGTCTTTTACAGCAATTATATTTTATTTCTCTATCTTGCATGCAATATTTACTTGTTTATTACTGTAATATGTTCTCCACTAGTTTTTTTTTTTTCACAGTTTCTGTGAAACCTTTCAATTGGCCTTATTATAGTTACATGAGATTTTGCTGATGTGCAGTATGTGAGACTAAGCAATTCACTCAAACATACTCAAATTGTCCTTGTTAACTCATCCTGGTTTTGTATTAACCCTTGTTACCAAGGGGAGGTTCTTTGCTTTTGCAATAGGAGGTTCTTTGCTTTTGATTTCATATTAATTGCCAGCTAAACACATAACTATTTTCTTTGATCTATGGATCATGATGGTGGTAAAAAAATGGGCTTCAAAAACATCCCATGTAGATACCTAATGGCTCCTCACAGCACTGTGATAAAGGAGTTGAGCACCCTAATGCACAGAGAACAGTAGTGATTTGTCAAAAACTCATAGCAAATCATTCGTTGAAGGGTGCTGTGAAACATTACCCTGATCTTCTCCTTCCTTTCAGCATGTTTTAAATACTCATACACAATCACATACAAGTTCTGCCCCAGCTGAAATTCAGCCTCCCAGTGAGGAAAAATCATATATCCTTAATATTTTCTCTGAATATTTTACTTGGGTTTAACTTCCTTTCTCTGTCCTCCACCTCTTTTCAAACTGAACAAAGCATTCGTTCCAGAAAGCAATCTCTTCTAAAATAAGCCAGTTTTGACATTATCTAAGCCAGGAAATAAAGCAGCCTGAGAAAAAAAGCAAACAAACCTTTAAATATGGAAAACATTTTATTGTGTGCCTGGCCAGTTGAAAATCAGACAAACAGAATCTTACTAAACTTTCCAGAAGAATTTACTTTTAGGCTGAGAACAAGCATGGGAAATTCAGGGCACGTCTTCAAATGTTTAGCTTTACTAACCTTGCCTCCGTGTTGAAAACACAGGGGGGCAAATGAAAGATAGATGAGCACTGTACTCTCGCAGTGAAGGACACCTCTGCCTCCTGAGAAACATTCTCAGTGGAGGAACTAAGTAGTACTCAGTTGAGTAATATTCCTAAATTCACTGTAAAAATATGTCAGAAACTATTTTCTCCAGAGACAAGGAATTTTGAAGGCTGCAGCTTATCTATTGACAGGGGTTTCGGGAAGACTTTCTGAGCTTGTGTGTGTGTGTCTCTCTGTCTGTCCATCCCTCCGTCTCTTTTTTTAGCAGAAACCTTTTGCATCCTAGTGACCTGATGGCTGCTAGCAGGTTTCTCTGCTCTGTGTCTGTAAATAGCATGCAGAAGGCCTATTAAGCAAACTCTCAAATAGCAGCATTTTTTGCTCACTCATAGAAATCCTCTGGTTTTGCTGCAGATGTTTTTCTGTCATTCTTTGCATCTCCATTTTCTGCTTATACTGCAGAGCATCACTCCCATTGGTTTTCAATGAATAGAGAGCTGGAGGAAGGAGAAAAGGCAGGGAAAGGAAAGGGAAAAGGAAATTACAGAGGGAAAATCTGCAATTGTCTGCAATTCCCAACAGGCACTAACAGGAGTGTCATTTTTAATGTGGTCTTGGGGACACTTGTGTTTGAGCAATTACCGTCTTGAAAGTCTTCCGAGGTTGTTTAAGTTAGCTTGTTTTAAATGAATATAAATTTAACATCACTTACAAAGAGTCTGGTATTAGCCCAAGGACACATTGTTTTTGTATCATTAGCTCTGTCATGTTCTGACTTTCAGAAGATTACAGGATTGTTTGCTATTTTGACAGAAAGCTGACACAACAATCATTTATTTCCAATAAAATCCCCCAAAGGAATAAATACAGCTTTGTTATAGTTATGTAAAAATAAGGTTATCCTAGGAACTAATTGATCATACAGTATGTCTAATTTCATTATATTTGACAATGATGCAAAAGATTATGCTAACTACTAGTAGGTTGCTAGTGTGTTCAGACTGAAATACTTATCAATATTCTTGGAAAATGCATTTGTGTAGGCAAGTTTTGCAGGGACGAGGAAAATCAATCTTAATTGTTTGAGTTCTGCAAGAAGAATTAACAGTTACTCTGTGCTGAGCACTAGGTTTATGGAAGTCATTGAATGCTACAAACTTTTTCCAAGTGATGTTTTATAGAACTGCTTTTAAAAATCCCAGAGGGTAAATAGTATTCTCAGAACAAACAGAAAAATGCTGACCTTGTCAGATTTAGCTGCTGAAAGCCAAGCTGTTTTAAAACTTGGAGGATCAAGGGTCATGGTTATAAACAACAAAGATAAAAAGAAAGAAAGGAAGGAAGGAAAAAAGAAAGAAAACTAGAAACAAAAAAAGAACTACATAGTGAATATAAGTAATAAATATGTTGACCTCGGCAAGAAGAATATGAGATATTTATGTAAAAGCCAGGCAGGGATGAAGAGATCACAAAGAGGGAAAGAAGAGAAAGTGCACAAATTATACTGGGGGAAAAAATGTTTCTTAGAACTTGTTTTGAATCCGGAAATGAGTCACTTTATCTTCATGTGGTTTTGGTTTTGAAAGGGGAGAAAGGTCAAAGCTTCTTTGTTTTAAATAAACTGGTCACTGCTTCTGAAGTGTAACATGATAGGGTTCAAGAATCCTAATGAAACTGGTATTTTCCTGACACCCCGGGCTGCAGCACCTCAGCAGTTGTATGGTCGTGTATTGTAAGCCCAGGGAGTTTTATAAACAAAGGCACGACAGAGCATGACTTTGCTCATGACCTTCATACCCTGGTGCTCCTGTGTCAGCCATATGGACAGTGTGATGGCTAAATTTGCCACCACATATATGCTTTCCCAAATTGCAGCTGCACACATGGCCCTCCACCATTATGCTCAGAAACATGAACTAGAGTTATTACCCTGAGCCCTGTATGACACCTCTTTCCAAAATGATTCTGATGGAGTAAAGTTTCATAGAAAACAAAGTGCTAGAGACACTCAAAGTGACACCAGAAACTAAAAATGACATTACAAAATAAGGCAGCAGGAACGCTACAGCCAAAATAAACCCCAATCAATCAACCCAACCCAAAAAGAGCAATGAAGGTTTTAACAAGGCTTTTGGTATATTTGAGTTTGCTGAGGTCCAGGGTTTACTAGAACCCTCGCAACCATGTCTACTGGAAGTTTGTTGTGTTTACCAGATTTTACACCTAAGGTACTCAGCTTCACCCAGTTCTAACTGCAGGCCAAGAAACACTTGCAGAGGGCATCAGATAGTAGCAAAGAATTTATATAGCTGAATTGCAGAGGCTTCAGCACTGCCTTGCAATGGAAGGCCTGATGGTAAGGGAGTATCTTCAGTCTGTGCAAACAAAAAAGGAATAAAGTGTCCCGGAAAGGAAAAATTCCACTGAAAATAAATGGAACAACCTCCTCTTTTCCTATTGTTCAAATTATGCTTAAAGAGTCATAGAATGGTTTGGTTTTGCAAGGATCTTCAAGATTATCTAGTTCCAATGCACCAGCCATGGGCAGGAACAAAATCCAAACCAAAAGCAGCTTGCTCAAAGCCTCATTCTAGCCTGGCCTTGAACACTTTTAGGGATGGGGCAGCCATAACATATGTGGGCCACCTGTGCCAGCGCAGCATCATCCTCATAGTAAAGAATTTCTTCCTATTTTCAAAGCTAAACCTGTCCTCTTTCAGTTTAAAATGATTATCTTTTTGTTCTATCATTACATAGGCTTGTAATAAGAATGTATATAGTGCTTCCATACCCAACTTCACATTAAGGTATGGACAGCAATCTCTTACTAGTCAAACTCCCCTGTCCTGTTATTCTGCACAAATGCAAGGTTTTTATCTCTGTCTCAACTCATAGCACCTCTCCGTTTTTCCTGAGATCCTTTCCTGACATGCTCCTGGCAACCACTCTCTTCCAGACTGAGAATTCCTTTCAATTTTGTTTGCTGATTCATGCTGACACTTATGCTTAAATGTGAGATATCAAGCTGTATCTGTTATACATTGCTCTTTTATTTTTTCTTGACCACATTCCAAGCTTTACTCATTAGATAATATCCTAAAGTCTATATGGAATAATTTCCATCTAAAAGTACTTTCCTACATGGCTTCTGTAATTACTTCAGCATTAGACTAAATGTTCTTTAGGAGACTCATTTCTTCTTCTGGTGTTTGCAATATATCTCCTGTAAAAGGCCATCTGTTCCCAGACCACTAGAAACAACAATGGAAGAGCACTCTTATACAATAACATGGGGATATGTATCACTGGCCACAAAATTGAAAGGCAATTATGGTAATGAAAATTGTGAACTTTCAAAATCACCAGCTTCATTATTCTTTGCGGCATCAATCCCCAAACTGGGACAATTATTCAGTTTACAATAAAACTAAATAAAAGGTGACTGATTCATTGGACATTAGCTGTTTCAGAGCTAGCGTCATGCTTGCTATTTGAAGTAGCACTTGAAATGAGATATTATGCAGAAGCACCCCAAGAGCCTGGATTTCCTACTTTGACCTTGCCTCAGCATTCCTCTCTCTATTGTGCCCACTCCTTTCTCTCTAGCCTCGAATCAGTCTGTCATTCATTCAAAATGGACCAATAATTGGAGGTAATAATTCCTTTCCAGTTTATTTCACTTCACCCCTTACCTTTCTACCTAACCATGTCCACCCTACAATTCTGTGCCTGAGAGAAACCCCCCTGCTTTTACTGTTATGGTATGGAGACATCTGAATTTCTGAGGATGCACTGACCTCAAATGTCATAAAAAATGAAGTAATTTAACAGAGAAGAATCAGGGTTCTCAAAGTGAACTCTATAAAGAAAGACTATGCCTATAACTTGGCAGAAGCTGGGAGGACTGAACAAAACCCCAGAACAACAAAAACACAATAATTTCAACCTCTTTCTTGAATATGGCACAGTAAATCAAACCTCCAGCAGTTCATTTTTCGATTTGGTTTTTGAAGAAATTTTCAATCAGAATCCACCATCAGTAAATACTATGTTGTGTTGGAATGTGGAAGGGATTGGTCTTTATTGTGCTCAGTGAAACAGGTTGAAATATTGCTTTCTTATCTTGAAACACTTTATGATTGTCTTCAAATAAATTGATGTTCACAAAGCATCACTAAGTCATGTTGTCCTGTTTATCCACCTGTTGGAAAGAAAAATGAACAAAATGAGAAAATATTCACACCTATGACAAGCTTTTCTAGAAGTTGAATTAATCTGCAGTTTCTTTTATTTTTGTATCTCTGCAGAGGGAGAGAGGTCCACTGTAAAATACTAGTGTGCTTTTCCCCTCAATCAGAAACACAATGTAATTATAACAGGTTCAGTAGAGCTTCAGATATGTCATGGATCCATGCAAATTTCTCAACCTTTAGAAAGTTTCTTTCTTATTGAATAGTCATCAGATTAAGAACTAAATTGAAGAAGGACGTTCCTGTGAGTCAGACTGTTGGACTGGGAATCAGAGACTCACATTTCAAATCCTGAAACTGCTATAGACTTATTTTGTGATTTTGGTTGTGATCCAGCAATGCACTTAAATTGGTGTTTAATTTTAAACCCTGGAGTGGTCGCATTAAAGCTAAGCACAGAGTTAAGTCTTTAATAAACAGGAGAATTAGTCTGCCTGAACTCATTTATCTAGCTGTATAAGATGTGTTAGGACTTACACTGTCCCGCAGTTTATTTTTACGAAAAACCTCCTTTTGGTTAAAAAAAAAAAAAAAAGTATCTTCTGATCTGTGCAACACCAAGACCAACTGATGTCAGCTGGAGTTTGTGAAAACCATTCTACTGTAAAGCAGTGGTAGTCAATGAATCATTTCCTCATCCTTTGGAAGCTAGTTACTGCTATGGAAATACTATTTTCATGGAGACTTAATGGAGAGGGGTAAGGGACATTTACCAGCTTCACATCACTCACATGCTTCTGGTTTAAGAGTCCCTCTCTGTCTGGCTGCAATCCCACATTCTCTTGCTGCTGGCTGGGAGAAGAATCAAGCTGCTCCTTCAGCAGCCAGCAGTAATTGCTGTGATACAAGTAGGCAGGCTAATGTGCCTGGACTAAAGCCTGCATTTTGGGAATGAAATTGAATGAATGAATCTGCAATATTTTGTCTTATTTGTTAATATTTTACAATTTATTTTGATAAATCTCTTTTCTCCTTTATGCTGTGCTGTAAGGGAGCTCCCAAAACCTCAATTATTTGACAGGTCTATGCATGCTTCCCACAGTGTATTGTGAATTTTCTGTACTTGTCCAAATACAGTTAGAAATTTTGTTCACAAAGCACAAAAAGTGCTCACAAGTAAGAAGTATGATTAATTTCTACGGCAGCACTGAGAGTAAGTAAGCAATACAAATCATCAAAATTTTACTTTAAAGCTTAATTGAATCCTCACAGATCCTTTGAATATGTTTTGGCTACACGTATGACATAGCTGCATGACATTGCATGAGGGACAATGTAAGTGTCTTTTTTCCTTAGAATTCTTTACTTGTTCAAAACCACAGAGGGAAATCCATTTTGTGCTTGTGTCAGACAGCCTACCTGAAATTTCTGAGACAGGCCTGAGGTCGCTAAGACCCATAACCTCTCTCTTGCTGTGCTCATTCATCAAAGAGCCTCTGATCTAGCTTCTGCATTTGGACAACAAGCAGGAGATTGCCAATTGTCTTGGAAATGTAAAATAAACACTTTTTCTACATATGTAAATGCCATTGTTTATTGACCACTTACTCAGGTTGGATGTAATTGGAGCCACTTGGGAAACATAAACAGCTCAGTGCCTGTCAATACCTGACCTTTAAAATATTCAGTACAATCAGTGTTACATGATGTTTAACAAGCTGGCCTTTTCATGTGGATGCAGCTGTTGCCATGAAAGAGGGAATGAAGATCCTGTTCTTACAAACTTTTTAAAAAATGATTTTTAATTTCATCTGTGGTGCTGAAGTAACTCAGAACGAAATAAATCCTACCACTGAAAATTTAATTTGGAGTCACAATCTTTGGAAAAAGTGAAAACTAATTTCATGTGAAAGGCAGGGAAAAAAACCCAACAACTCCAAAACAGCATAGTGAAAAAGCGCCAGGATGTTAAACAGTTTAACTAAGAGTATCTTCATGCATTATGACATATGGCAAATGTAAATTAAGCCACCTTCAGGATGTCACAAGCAAAATTTTCAACAGTGGTTCTGATGACTGAGAGGCTCTTGAAGAATCTCTCATCAGCAGACCATAAACACTAAAGCACGAGCTATCACTAACACGCAGATGTTGTCAGGATGTGACTTCAGCACAGATATGGATCCCGATGGGGAGACAAAACTGCAGATGTTTAATGGATTATTGTGGAAACTAATTGGAAACTATTCTATTTTAATTATTTAAATTTTTCACAAAAGAGATATTCTATGTCTTCAGCCTCTATTGCCAAAGGGTAAGTTAACAATTCCTGTAAATAAAAGCAAACAACTTTTTCACCAAGCTAATTAAAGCTGTTAATATTTCTGAGCAGACTGATAGATAAATGTTTCCATTTCAAATTACTCTTTGAAACAAACAAACAAACAAACAAAAAACCCCACACATACTGTCTTCAAAGAATGAAATAAATAACATTATTCTATTTTAAAAGAAGATAACAAGAAATCAGAACCTGTTCATACAATGGTGACTTATTTTGCCATCAAAAATAAAGAAATAAAGTAAAACAAAATAGAAAGACAAAGTGACAAAACGAGTTTAGAGGATAAAAGTTAGGGCCAGTAATTTTGAGTCAACATTTCTTGCAAAGTACAAAAAGCAGTAAGAAATCAGTTGTACGAACTTGAGTCCTTGAAAATGTGTTTATTTACTGAGCATGATTTCTATGGATGTCTCTTTCCACAGTTTTCACCAGTCTCAGAAAGTTCTGGGAATGGGAGAGTAAGGAAGGAGTGTGAGCACCAGGCAATATGAGTCCTTTACAGCAAATACAAATCCCCACATTCTTTTGGTGACTTTCCACTTCCAGAGGCTGTACTTGCCATGTTTTAAAAGGCTGAAAATCAAATGCTTTAGCGACATTCCTTGAAGTGAGGATGACTTTGGTTTTTTTTAATAAACAAAAAAAATTTTAAATTTAAAAAAATTAGTAAACAAAAAACCAAACAAACCTAAATTAAATTTAAATTAACGAAGCAAAAAATTGAAATAGAAAACTTCAGTGAGATAGAATAAAATATCTTTGATGTTACTCTGTCACCAAGTGGCTTTCAATATTCAATCAATTGGGTTTTTTTCCGCTCAGAGTGTGAAGAGTTGTGGTTGAAATAGGTCAGTTTACTAGTGCCCTCTTCTGCTTTACACTGGTCTCTGCTGCCCTCTCCTAACCTCTTCTCTCCCTCCAGCAGTTTCTGTTCTTCCACTCACTGATCCAGCAGGACCTTGGCCCCCTCAGGTCCCTCATGTCAAACAAGCAGGCATCTACTACATTACATGGCCTGAAGGTGACTGCACAGGGAGAGAGGGGGAGAGAAGGGGCGGGAGTGCGGGGGAAAGGGAGCGAGAGAGAGAGTCCTTGGAAAGGCAGAATGGCATCCCTGAGCAAAAATGCATCAATCACACCAGTACAGCTATCTCAATTAACCCTTAGTTAAGCTGGGACCTCCTGGAGAAACTGAAAAGAATTTGAGGGAATAAGAGATGCTATCTGCCACAAGGATTACCATTCTACATGTGGATCAAAGACAATTCCACATTTTACCCTAGTGATTAGCTGTAATTAAATAAAGTAAGTCTGTTTAAACTTCATTAGCAGCAAGACATTTGCTACAGCAGAGTGGGCACAAATCATCCATTCTTAATTAAAAGATAATCCACAGGATGACCATAATCTTGTTCTAAAAGTACACTCTTTCCCCCTGAAAGATTTCTTCATCAAATAAGGATAAATAACAGTTTCTCTCTGTCTAAGTTATGAAGGAATGGATGCTCCTTCCCATTTGCTTGAATGAGTGCTGAATGTGCCTGATAACATCACTTTGGCATGCTATTATCTAAAATGGTAGAATACCTCACTTCAGCAAAGTCTGACATAAATCTTTGAAAACAAAGAAATTGCATATGTATGAGCTGAAATAGATATGACAGTGTTGGCACATTAATATTCCTGTCACTGAGGGGATTTCAAACTTTTAAGGAGATGATATCAATGAATTCAGGCCGTAGCTGGTGGAAGAGGACAATGTACCACGGGACAATTATTAATTACATATACCAAACCATATTAAAAACCCCACACAATACAGTCCAAAATATATCATGGTACAGGCCAGTGCTCAAGACCCCTCTAAGTCCTACTGCAGCACCTTAGTGGGAGGATCAGTTCTAATCAGCAGCAAAAGGACATTTCCCTTTCTACTTGTACAGTCATGGTGGTGGAGCATGGGCAACATATGTTTTCAATTATCACATAACAACCCTCATTAACAGTAACTGCAGAGCCCAACTGAACACTTCTCTGCCCAGTTGCATATGGTCTCAAATTGATCATTATATATGATGTGAGTATCATATGAGGATATTCAGTTGGGATCTTTTATTGTTTGGTGCTTGAGCATGTAGAAGTAGATGTTAAGAAAAAAGCAACGTCAGTGTCTTCCAAGCAACAGCAAAGCTGAAAATTTCCTATTTTACTCTGAGGAGGAGGGAAAAAATGTGTGAAACCTTTTTATTTATGGTCCTTTGGGTTAGTATGCACACTGCTTACTCAGCTCTGGCCCTTGTGATGGGAAAACCTGGACAAACTGTGGGAATTAGAGATCACAGACATGAAGATTACATTGTAAGATCTGTGGGGCAGAGACTGTTAGCTCAATGAGGTACCTTGATGTCTTTTGATCCTTAAAAGTAAGTGAGGAACATGAAAGCCACTTAATCAGCAGAAGAAAAATCATGCTAGAATCAAACCCAGGATCAAAACTTATGATTGAATCTGCATATAATTCTACAAGTAGCTTTTTAAATTTTTCATCTTAATTTTTTCTGGAAAGACTTACAGGCAGTGACTACACAGCATGTACTAGTCCAGTAACATGTTGACTTTCAGGGATAAGGCAGAAGGGTTGCTTAAGAGCCTTTACAGCTTTTGCTTTTTAACTCTCTAGCTGTTTCTATTTCTTTTCTTTCTTTTCTCCTTTCTTTTTCTCCCCCAAACTCTGCAGTGTTTTGCACCTATGACAGGCTGTTTTGAGCCCTGACACCTGACACTTGATAACCTCTCAGCAGTTGTGGACAACAGCCTAAGAAAATTCCTCTTCCACAAACAGGCATGAAACTCCATACAGCTCCACATAAAAGCATCTCAAACACACTTGATGACAAAGTCAGCTCTTTTAGGCTACTACAAGAGAGCACCAGTCATCTCCAAATATTTTTAAACTTTACTAATAAAATCCTGGAGAGGTGCTTAGGTCAGTGCTTTCAAACAACAAGAAGTATGTCTGTACTTTGGTTTTGATTTAACTCTTTTATTTCATTATTGCTATCTGTCATTTCCTTCATGTGTCAGCACTGTGCCTGAATCACAAAAATGTCACGGATACGCCAGGCAAAAAAGAAAGAATTTTGTACCCTGCCATGATAAGCAACATCCCTTTGAAAAGAAAAGAAAAAATTACACGTTGATAGATGATCTGACAGCTGCAAGGTACACTTGCCATGGTCTTACACCAGTGCAGTGGAAGTTGACAACAGCCTCAGTATTCTCAAATCCCACCCATTCCTCCAAATTCCTTTGCACCTCTAGAATCTGATTTTGAAATTAGGTTAGTTTAAGGTTTGAAATTATGGGGAGACTTCTGTGTATCAATGGACCAGTTTTTATGTCTTTCTTTTATCTGAAACAGCATTTTATGTCCCCAAGCAGCAAGGCCCTTAAGCCAGAAGTAATTTCAAGTGCATGCATAAACCCATCAAAATCAGCAGGACTACCATTTGGGCTTAGCATCATGGATGCCTTGCGTGTATGCCTTGCCAAACCAGGGCTTTAGATATTAATCCATGCAAGGAGAGGGGACACATTGTGACTTTGAGCATTAAAGTGACTTGGGACTAAGGTATTTTTCGTAATTACTTTAGTGCTCCTCTGTGGAGGAATTACAGTAATAGTAAATTCTGGTGAAATTTTAAGAGTTATTCATAAAACCCAAAGGATTTTAAAACAGAATAGCTGAAAATTACTACTGTTTACCACCATAAAAAGACAGATTAGAAAAAAACTTTCCAAGCCCCAGTTTTCTTTTTGACCAAAAATCAAGCCATTTTTTATCAAAGGACTAATTCTACACTGACTAGGCAAAACATCTTTGGAATGGACCAATTGATATGTGGCAAGCAAAGAGAATTAAGTCACCGGAGTCTTTAAAATGTATTCTTTTATGTCAGTTCATCGCTATAATGAACTAATGAAGTCACATCTTCATCTTCCAGTACATTGTAGGACAGTTTGTATGATTCTGAAATACCTGAAATACTTTAGCACCTGGAGTAGAATGCTCTTGTAAGAAAAAGGAGACATTTTGAGAGTTACTTTCACAATTTAATTGAATGGATTTTATAATATTATTAAGAAGCAAGAGAAATTCAGATTCTGTTTTTAAATATTTCCGCAAATATTTACACAATGCAAAAGTTACCTGGTCAATATCTAATGAAATAAAGAGAAAACTAATCCATGGATACTGCTTTTGGTACAGTATGAAGATTTCATAGATCCTCTGATAAAAGTAAAGTAAAAATTTTGGCCTGTAAAGTGAACCACAGATAAGGTTACAGCTATTTTTCTCATAGACATTAGTTCAGAATGTTTGCACCTACAGAAATGACATTCATGTACACTATTTAAACAGAGATATGAGTAGCACAGACCTTAGGTTCCTACATATGCTTTGGATTCCATTCTAACAAGTAAATAATACTTTTTCCATTTTTGATTTTGTGACACAGGGTTTATTACATTTTCTTCTCTTTTTAAGAAATGGAGATTATGAGAGGTAAAAAAATTACAGAAACTGCAATGGCTGGAATCCCCCTCCATGTGTTTATATATTTCAGTGTCTGCAAAAATACCATTGTTTCTATTTCTAAGTACATTTCAAGATATAGTACTAAAAATTAATTTGATATTGTTGAAGTAGTAGCTTCTGGTTTCTCTTTAATTTTCATAAACCTATGTGATTATGTCGTTTAGTTTAATTGATCATTAAGGCCTAGATCTTACTGGGTGAATAAATCTGCTTGGCTGCTGCAGAATATCATTGAAATCAATTGCATACTTGGAGAACCTCATCTCCATTCAGTGTGTGAATCACACTGTGAAATCAGGCAAGAAGTGAGTAATTTTCCCAACCTGATATTATTAAACTAATAGAAAGCACGTAAATATGAATACATTTTTATAAATTTTGCAGATTACGTCTTCACTTTCTAAATAGATGATTAATCCTAAATGCTTGGAAAAGCATGTATGTACATAAGAGACACACACAAAAAATGATAATGTATGGACATTTGCTTAAGGGCTAGACTCAAGGATCCTCGTGGGTCCCTTCCAACTCAGAATATTCTATGATTCTGTGGTTCCATAAGCAATTAAAAGTTATAATGATAACATTTAAACAATACATCTTGAGAATATATTCTTTCTTTGTGCTGATGGATTCCTGTGAAATGCGGATTTTTATCAATACTAGAGAAAGAGACATTGAATGCATTTGCCTGGATAGAGTCTGTCTGCTCTTCAAGACAGTTTCTTTAAGAAAAAAAATCTCTGGCTTAAAATAGCCTTGAAAGATGGCTTGCCTGGATGAACCTCTTTCGACATTCCTAAATTCTGATTTTGAATGTAATTTTTCATTTTTAAAAATTGGTATATTGCAATGCCTTCTTTCTTTTAGTACATGGTTCAGAGTGTCTCAGCTACCATCAAGGCTACATGATTCCTTATTGTAAAAACACTGCATGGATAAAAATGTAATATGTCATGTAGAATCATAACTAACTATTCAGGCAAAAGGAGTTTTTCATGCAGCATATGGGTGGGGTTTATCAGCTTACTAAATGGAGTCAAATTGTCTCCAGTTCCACTAGGATAGTAAGAAGTCTTCTGGTAATTTAAGTTTATTCCAGTTCCCATACAGAATCAACAGCAAGAGAGATCTGGGTATCCTTCTTTGTACTTGCAATTCTACTTGTTTACAGTCCAAAGATCAGTTTTTAATAGCATTTTTTTCTATTCCTGTAGTCTGGGAAGTGAAAACTAGGGCTTTCATAGAGACAGGAATTTACACAACCTCGGGTGGACTGCTGGAGCAACTTTGCTGTGGTTGTAATGTCTAAGAACCCACAGAGGACAGATTCACAGGTGATAGCAACACTTTTTATCTCACAAAGCAGTAGCCATTTTATAGAAAATCTGCAGGAAATTACCTGGTCTAGGGAAATATGCTTCCATGCCACCAACTTTGGGCCTTATAAAGATATGACTAGGAAATAAAATTTACAATTCTATTTAAAAACAAGAAAATGGAATTTGACAGTTATTGGATATTTCAAACTCTCCCTGTGCATTTAAGGCTTTCTCTTTCTCTTGTCCTAGAGAGGACTTCACTCTCAGTCTCTATAATGTCATCTGTACATCATAAATATTAACCTTTTTCTCATTGAAATGTAGTCAATGCATATCTATCTGATCTCTGAGAAATGACTATGAGGTGGGTTTTGAGATCTGCAGGCTCTACAGATCTATATAATCTGGAGAGACACAAAATATGTTTAATTTTTCCATCTTTAGTAGTTAGTCTACTATATCATATTCCTTCTACCCACATGCTTTGTCTTCTCTTAGGAAACCTTAGGGCCTTGGTGGCTTGCTGGGGTTGAGCACTCATCCCATGTGGAATCTACCACCAAACATCTGGATTTTAGGACTGTTATGATCCGCCCCTGAAGGCAAGGGTGATATAGGTTCTTGTTCACAAGTTTTTTTGTTTCTAGCTCTATTCTAAGAGATTAAATTTGCCTCTCTGCTGCCTATACAGCTGATTGAAATATTAGATTAATTTCCCTTTCCATCTCAACTGCTTCATGTTCAGCTGCTAAGTATGAATGTTCCTTTCCTAGTTGTTCCTGCAATAATTTAATTGAATCTTTTAAAGATCTTCTCATTCCAGTCTGAGATTTCTGAGTAGCCTGTAGCTTGTTTGGTTTTTTTTTTTGGGTTTTGGTTTGGTTTTTTTTTTTTTTTTTTTTTTTTTTGGTGGTGTTTTTTGTTNTTTTTTGTGTTGTTTTTTTTGGGTGTTTTTTTTTTTTTTTTTTTTTTTTTTTTTTTTTTTTTTTTTTTTTTTCCCTGCTTTAAGAGCAGCACCCAAAAATGCACACAAATGCCTTTCCTTTGCCAGGTTTTAGTTTATGGTCTTTTGTAAAAATTGTAGTTTGATCTGCCACTGCTTGTTACGAGCCAATGCCAATAGTTGTGACCCCACATCATACCAGAAGGAAAAGACTTATTATTATAGCTATTTGATTTTATCAGGTGGGGACAATCTCCATTTGACTTATCTTTGGTATATCTTTCAATAAGCTACTGAAGATCAAGAGGTTTTTTCCCACAACCCTCTCTGAGGGTCAGTTTGAATTTTGTATGGGGAAAATCTTACAACAGGTGTGGTTTACACCAGAAAATCTTTCAAGTCTGATATGCTCAGGTCATACCAAGAGGAGAAGAAAAATTAGCAGTGGGGAGCCAGTTGAGATCAGGCATATCTGGGATTGCCATGATCTTCTGCTGGGGATTTTGGCTTTGACCAAAAATAAATTATCCTTTGTTCACCACCCTAAATGTTATCCCCATAGAAAAACTTCCTCACTGCTTCTCAGCGTAATCCTGCCTGTGATGCCAAAATTAATGTTACAACCCACCCCTGAAGGTGAGGGCAAATCAGGCTCTTGGAGTGGATTATAGTGAAATGACATTGCCTGTACATATGTACAAATATATGTGTATGTATGTGTATATATATATACACACCCCTATATGATTTATCTTAAAACAATTTAGTTGCAAAGGAAAGGAGCTATGTAGCTGTTTTGATTATTATTATAGGCAAGTAGCACTATAAAACATAAAAATAACATTGAGAAAATACATAAGGAAAAAGTGAGAAAGAGAAAGAAAGGCTCGGAGTAGAAAGATACCATCACCAAGGGACACAGTGATGAGACTTGATTGTTGCAATTTTGATGTCCATTGGTGAATACCAGGGTCACAATGGTGGTTGCAGGCTTGATCCATTGTGGGTGGGAAAAGCCTGTGAAACACAAAGTTCAATGGGTTAATATATACTTAGGCTAACTGGGAATGCTCTGGTGCTTCCCTTGGATGGAGAGTTTTACACTGTCTGATGTAACACTGTGGATCATGTGCAGTCCTCATGAAAGGCCTCAGAAATGTGTCTGGAGGCGCTTTGGGGGTTCTCGATGGTTTATGATCCCTTCTAAGACATGACAGCTCCCTCTCATGTCCATGTAGTGGGCCCCACCAGAAAGGATGAATGCCTTCCATGTGAACGTAGTGGTATTTCTCCAGGAAGGATTTTCACTCCTGAGCCAGTTATGCCCCATCAGAAGGGATGAATAATGTCAATGTCCCAGTATCCTCTCCACGAAGGGGAAGGGTGGGGTTGGGTTTACAGCAGAGTCCATCTTGTAAGGGATGACACTGGCGTGATAAAAAGCATTATCCCAATCATTACAGGGTTGGCTTTTTTATTGGCCTCTCTCTTTTTCTGGCTCAAAACCCAGCTGGAAGCCTTTGGTGGTGGGTGTGCACCCCTCTGCACAAGGGTGTGACCTTGCAATCGCCAGTAAAGCACTCTGCTGCTTTTGTACAAGGCTGATTATTTGAGTCAATAGCCATTAATATTCCAGTCTCTCACAAGCAGCCATCACCAAGAAGCAAGGACATTGAGACCAAGCAGAGGGACAGAGCATGGAGAAGACTGTTTCTCCTTCTTGTCAACCTGTACAGGCCATACGAAAGCTAAGCATGCAGCCTTCTGGAAAGTAACATGAAGAAAGAAGGAAGGGATCTTGTTTGAACTCTAGAGGTCATGAAAGGCAGTAGCACCTAACAGACTGCAGGGAGACAGAAGAAAAATTCATATCCTTAGGGCCTGTTGTGCTGCAGAAATATTGACCCTTGAAAGTCAGAAAAAAGCTTTGTAATAATTGAAAAAAACCCCAAAAAACTGAAACAAGAAAGAAACGAGACAAGAGTGCAGCTTGAAGGACAGAAAAGGCAGAAGAAATCCATTCAGGTCTGCATATGTGGGGTGCAAGGTACGGTCATAATGACTTCTTTGGATGCTTTTCTCGATGGAGAATTGGCGTTTGTTTGTTTGGGGTTTTCATTTTTTTTAAACTAGGGGTATGAAGGATGGGGCACTGAACTTGAGCTAGCAATAGAATCTATTTCTGCTTGTTCATATGTATTTAATCTATCTACCTACTTACTTAGTTATATCTAGATATAATATAGATATAAATATATACCTATACCAAAATGTATACATATATGTACATATTAACAATATGTGGGGGTGAGGTGGTATACTTGGATATATTAGTTACAGAATATTCTTATACAGTATATTATTAAATGTTTAAAGTCATCAATTACACCTCCTAAGCACTCAGGCAATCTCTCCCTAAATCCATCATTTTGGAGTTTTTGTAGAAAATGTGGGACTCAGAAAGTAGGAGGATGGTTCTGAGGTCTTGTAAGATGGAGTAGGACACATTTTCTGAAGGTGTGGTTTTGGCAGAAAGGCATTGACTGGAAGAGTGCAGGACGAAACACTCAGAGGTGACACTACATAGATAAAAAGGGGCAGAGATGTTAATTTTGAAAAGAGCACTGGATATGGATGTCATGGAAAGGAATTTGGAATTGAAGGAAACTGAAAAGCACAGGCTGAACTGGGGATGGGAATCTGTGTTCCACCACGTATCTCTGTCTTTAAAACATCTCAATTACTTATAAGGAAAAGATGAATTTTTCTTTTCCATAGCTAACCTTTTCCCCTTCTTTCTCATTAAATGGCAAATCCCACTGTTCAGAGGGTAGGGTATACAACTAAACAATCTTTAGGAAAATACAGTACAAATGTATTAACTGGCACATATTCCTAATAGTGTATTGAATTTTCTCTCTTCTCTGGTTCTCAAAATTGTAAAGTATATTGACAGGTTCCAGTTAACAATATAGGCTTCAAAAGTCTTCCTTCCTCCCCTCCTTCCCCACTCCCCCAAATACCAAGCTTTTAGTCTAATTACTTATTTGCAGTCTCAGCAAGCCAGAAAGGGGAATTTTATCCACTTTGGCTTGTTTCTGAATACTAACTAGCCAGGCCAGTCAAGGCTCTCTAAAGAGTGAAAGTGCATGAGAGACACACTGCATTTGACACAGTCAGGAGGTAAAAGAAAGAGCAAAACAAAAGTCTATTCAGGGCTGAATCCTCTGATATACTTATCCATCCCCCATCTCCTTTAAAAATAAAGAGAAAGGGGAAAACTCATGAATCCATGGCTGAATGCCTGAGGTTGTCAGAATAAAGGACAATGAGTGACAGCTGACTGTCAGCACAATTCTCAGAGTCTGAGTTATCACTTTTTGGCATTGTTCAAATAGGAAAAAAGCATGTGTGCTTAACAAGAAAGTACTGCAGAAGTGCTTTGTGAGGGGCTGTGCTCACACCAGCTGCAAACAACCGAGGAAGCTGTAGTTCCACATGGATTTTTTCCATGCGCTGTGAAATCTTCCCTACTGAACTCATTAAAAACTTTTCTAAGCACGTGGGCACTGAATGATGCCTTAAGACAACAGGAGTCATAAAACTTTTCTTTTAAGGAAATCCCAACAGGCACACCTGAAACTGAGCAACTTACATGTTCACAGACGTTATGTACCTGTTGGTCATTTAAATAAAAACCCACAGTAGTGAAGGCCAATCTTTAAATATTTCCTACATGTTCTACTTGTTTAGGATCTCCTTGCAAGCTTTTTTTTTTTCTCTACAGATTTGACTACACTTTCATCTTCACTGACTGCCTTAATCCTCCAGTCTTTGCTTTTCTAGTGCATGATCAGCTTGTTTTTAAGTCACATTTACCCATATTTGTTAGTGCTGAAACATTACTTTAGGCATTTATTCCTCCATAAATCCATACAAATGATGTGGAGGTTTTCCTGAGAAAGGTCGAAAAAGCTAAAGCAGAGAAGATTTTAAGGTTATTTAAATAATACATTTTAAGTTGGCAGATATTTAACTGCATGGTTTATGTACTAAAAACTACCTGGGCAGAGCAACAGCTCATGACAGAGAGACCCTGGAATGACAGGGCTTTTAGTAATTAAAAATATATCTGGCCTGTGTTCAAGGCATTAACTCACTTAAGCCTGTTCCCCACCTGTACTAGAGAGACATTGATTTTATTCTCAGCCCCAGGGTCTGTCAAGGTCCATAACAACTGCAAATAGGACCAAGTGTCCAGGTGTTGCCACCTAGGCATGAGTGGTCTGAAGTGTGGTCCTCCCTGAGAGGGAGGATGTGACTCAGGTGCAGTCAGTGAGAGGGACAGAGAAGCTGGTCTGTATCACCACTCCTGCTACCAGATCACCATTGTGGGACAGCTCAAACTGATGTTACCACTCCAGCAGGTGTTAGTGTATATTATGAACCTTTAGAGAGAAACAAAGAAGAGTTGGATTGTAAGTGAAATGCAACAAGGAAAATAGAGGTAGTTAATTTTGTGTTTTGTGTTTGTGTTTGGTTTTTTTTTTCTCAGCTAAGAGAAAGAGATTTCTGTAGCTGGCAGATATGATATTTAGAAGTTCCAGACTTTGCAAAAACTAGTAAAATAAACACCTACAAACAGAGGAAGTTTATAGATAGGTTTTAGAAAAACTTATTTGTCTGTTTCCGTAATCTATGATCTGGAATTAAGGCTGAGTTTTCAGGAAAGGAAACAGAAGTTATGCAAAACTCTTGCCACTTTGCTCACAACATGAACTTTGAACTGAACTTGAATTGAACTTTGCAACTTTGCTTCGGTGTCTATGCTGATACCACAACTTGTTGATCTCTGTATATATAAATATTAAGAGTAGAAATGCTGCTTTACTAGAAAGAGTCCCATATTTTAAAAAAATAAACCACCTGCAACTACAAAAATTAGGCTTATTTTTAAAGGTAGTGCCTATTCTTGCTTGATTTGCAATGATTTGCAAACATTTTTTGATGCCTTTATTGTGTGAAAGGCATGGAGATGTAACTTTCCCATCAGCAGCCTCATGATATTACCCAAATTTCTCACAAACATTCTGTCAATTCATGTGGACCATGAGTCATAAGATGTACTCTCTGGATGTCATATAAGAAGTTTATGGAAAACAGAGAAAGAAATGGACCAAGGTTTCCAGTGCAAAACCAAGCAGCTTAGTTTTGGGCTTTAGGAACTTTCAATTCTCATTAAAATACATTATATTTTCCTGGCTCTTTAAAAATGACATGGCACTTTACAAGAGGTATTGTTGTAGTCTTTCATTTTCAGGACCTTTCTGCCTTTATAATTTATTTAGAAATAATGGAATGCCTATTAAAAGTAGAAACCATTGTATGTTGCAGGAGAAAGAGATATATCAGAAATTAATATCCAAAGATATAAAAATGTGAAATGGATGAATAATCACATGGAAAGAAATAAAATTTAACATTACTCTACAAGCTCTGTGCAGGCAAAAGAAGCTCTGTCTCCTCTGTTTTAGTCTTTACATTCACAAGATGCCAAATAATTTTGTATTTTGCTACATTACTTTCCCTTCCAACTAGAGCACAAAGCTTTGCTAGCTAAATTAGATGTTTGGAATCCCCTAGACTACTCTCTGGGCACTAGACAGGCTTTCCCAATAACTAAGGTAACTAATTTAATTTTAAGTGGTCTTTTTGCTAGAGACTGTCTATTCCCTTTGACTGAATGAATTTAATCACCTGTAGAGAGATGAAAGTTATAGACTTAATTTCTTGCCTGTTTCCAGGACTAAAATGAGATAATGTAAATTTCTGTTTCCATGTTTAAAATTACACATTCTCCTAAAATTTTCAGGGCAAAGTGACCAAGAGGATGTTGCTTCTGGTGTTTCCTATAGAGCCTGGAGTCTTCATCTTAACAGAAACTTTGCTCACCTTCTAAAGAGGTGAAACAATGTTCCTATAAAGCCTTGGAGGTATAGGGTTTTAGTAAATTGCTCTACTATGAGCACTACTATGTGCTCAAAGGCAAAATACACAGACATCATAATCTATATATAACAGAAAATGTGTATTTTCAATGTATGTCACCTCACAGAATGCACACACCCATTCGCAGTTGTTGTCTTTAACCTCAAGAAACTTTCTTGTACTCTGTTTGCTTTCAGATGAAGGTAGCCATAATGACATTCACAGTGTTACACACAATTTTCAGTCCTGTTAACCAGAGTATAGTGGATGTGTGTGTTCATACGTTCTTGAAGTGTTACTCATTTTTCAATAATAAACATGTGATCTTAAGAGATTTCTGCCAAAGTATCTTAACCAATGGGATTTATTCAGTTGTGTGATTTGGTTCTGTTTTGTTCGGATTTTGCTTTCCCCAGCAGTGATGGGAGATATATGGGAAATGACAGAGTGAAATCTCACTTTGTGGAGCCAACAGGTACACTTCTGGCTTGCTTTGTACTTTTGTCTTCACTTTCTGGTGCACTAGAAGGATATTATCAGCTCCAAGAATTGACTGTTTCACTACTGGAATGAGAATACATTCTGCCACTCTGCAAGCTGATAGAAGGTTTGTGAAAGAAATTTGGAATATAGCATTAAGATTTAGAAAACTGGTAGATCTCCTGAGGTACAGGAGATGTCTGTAAAGGTCTCTGAATATGAGAAGGTTTCTTGCCATTTCTTTGCTCTGGGTAGTTAAGATATTTGGTAATCAAGATGTATTTCTTGTTTCGGGTAAGTTTCCAGATTGCCACCTAGAGGGCCAAACCACTCACTTTTTGCTTCTTCAAGAGTTATTGTCTAATAAACCTCACAACAGAATTAGATCTTCCAGAGATACAATAATTTTGCTGAGCAGAGAATTTTAAAAGTTGTACTTAATCACTGGAGAGCAGGAGAAACATCCTGTCAATCTTTGAAACATCTGTTTCTGGGATATTTAGAGTGAGTGGTCATAGTCTTACATCTCTAAGACTGGTCTTACACCTCTAAGATTTATCTCCTGCTTAGAAATAATCAACTTCCCAAGAGACAGATGCTGAAGCCTAGATGCACAAAGGTAATCACGGGGACCTAGGCCCCAAGTACCGTGTGAAACAAGTCCTGTTGATAAGCTGTATTACTTGTCAACCCCTACTTCCTAAAGCACATGCTGTCATATTCTCTGAATGCTTTGCAACATTTGTTAGGTTATTCCCATTTTTTAATCTAAGTAGAGTGACCAAAGAACAGACAAAGCAAAACAATAAAAGGCCTTTGGACCTGTGGCTATTAATGAGTGCAAGCTATTTCAGGATTGATAAAGATTTCCTTTTGGACCTGACAATGCAATGTCAAGATGTGCAGAATTCCCTTTATTATGCACTACCACTGAAACGGAAAACTGTTCATGTATCTCACAGATGATTTCAGACCTTATAGGATCATCACACCATGGGAACATGGCCCTGAATAAAAGTGTAAATTCTCTGAGTATCAACTTATAAAGAGGCTTCAGAAAAAGAAAGTGAAGCCAGGGAATATGCAGCACTGTAGACCACATATGAAAAATGTGAAACTTCTTAATACACTTTTGGTTTTGTTGGTTGCTATGAAATAACACCTCAGGAGCTTTTGTATTTTAATAAACTGAGTGAAGATAAGTAATCAGTAAAGTTACTGTGAAGAATAACTACAATTCTATTCATCTAATGAGAAGAAATAGATAAGGAGAAACACAGATTCTGAATATACTTCCAAAAATACTTCCTAATTATATACTTTTAGAAGCACCACTGAAAAAGAAGGCCAGTTTTGCTATGGGAACACCACACCTAAATTTTCTCTATCTTTGCTTCTCGCAAAAAAGGGGCATGTGTTGAATCTTTTACTGCATCTAGTATCTTGGCTGAAAATAACAACATACCTCAATTATGGTGTCTCATGTTTATGTTCCAGTTAGACAGGAACATCCACAATTACCTCTGTTACTTAGGTGTAACATGAATTATGTCGAGGTGAGTTTATGTTTGGGATTTTTTTGTGTTTTTTCCTCTCAATTTTTTTTTCTTTTATTTATTTATTTATTCTTTTGTTTATTTATTTTTAACTAGTTTGCTTGTTTAGTCAGTTAAAACTTTACAACAAAAATGTGAGGTGCAGTCTTCTACCAGGTAGGAAATTTTCTATGCTATTCTATTAAAATTAGATATCACCAGACAGGAGGTTTTGGATTCATGTTTGTTAACAAAGCATATACAAAGTTTTTTCCTCGTTTGATACTTCCAAGTAAGTTGGAATAGTCTGAAGATAAACCTTGAAATGGTCTGTGCAGTAAGAACCAGGAAAGTATTCCGGGAAATAGAAGCACATAGGTAGGTGTCCTTAGTGGAAAATGAAGATTATCCATGAATTGAATCCAAATAAAGAAAAACCCTACAAAAAAAAGTGGATGATTTTCCTTTTTCAGTGTCCATACAAAGGAAGGGATCTGAAGGACAACCAATATTACCCAACTACATTTAAAAAAACAAAACCCAACCAACAAACCAAAAAAATTTAGATCACATTGCCAACTTTTACATTGCCTCAATAGAAGCATAGAAAAGCCTGAGGTCTTTGCTTCTTAAGGGTAAAATAAAGAGACATAATTCCTAAGCATCAGGGTACCTGGATGGCAGACAGGTAAACAAGTGCTCTCAGAGAACCCCACAGGAGCAAGTGGGCCCCGGTACGTGGTGGCTGGCCAAGGATGGTTGTTCTTATTACAACATAAGGTTTAGAAGGTGTCAGTCTTCTTGACTGGAACAAAATATTTTGGTGTCCCAATTTATAATAGGGATATGTTTTGAATATCTTTCCCTTTTTTTTTTTTCCTCCAGAGGGATTTTATTTTGAATTTTATTATTGAAAAAAAAAAAAAAATCAGTTATTTTTAGCTAAGCTTGGGGTCTAAATTCAGTTTTAATGTGACTCAGGACTAGTTTTAATGTGACCCAAAATTTTTTTGGGTAAATTTTATTGGGGAATGTCAAGACAGTATTTTCCAGGGACTTGTGTTTGCATGAAGTTCATTTTCTGTGTTTACTAAACAGCTATTAGGTGGTAGCAACAGACAACTTCAGGCTAGATTAAAAACGTCAGGCTAGATGTAAAAGACCTGTGTTTTATCAATGCTTTGGACTATCCACACTTGCAATTTTGCTTCCCATCAAGTCCATTTTAAGAAATATATTTTTCAGTGTCATATTCTGGGAAGGACCATTGTAAAAGCCAAGTCCACAGTTACATTTTGTCAGGTCTCTGATGTTATAGTGGCATGCCACTACCGTCCTTCCTCACCACTACTAGAAAGGACAGCCTTGAATTCTCTTCAGATAACATATAGTATTTCTCAGGAAGTGGGCAAATAATTCATTACATATTTATCATTTTGAAAGGTCTTTTTTAACCAATATTTTACATTCTATGTCAAAGGTTAAGTAAAGATGTATAGGTTTTTTTTGAACTCACAAAGAAAGGTCCATGAGTCTTACTCGATGCTTCAGTGTAAACCATCATAACAATACACTGCTTTGTGGTGTGTTCAGTCCCAGAAGAGTTAGGACATTTCAATCTGTCCTTCTACAATTACACATAAACATGAAATATATGCATGCTTACTTTTGTGGTTATATACATATAATAATATTTGGGAAAGAAAAAGTTATTATTCTGAATGTGGAAAATAAGCTGTAGAAGATAAAAACTAAATTCAAAACAGTGGAAATGAAAAAGTTAAATAGATATTTACCTCCACATTCCTTTCTTTTCAATTTAAAATCAATGCACACAGATAAAAACCTATGCCAGCTGGGGTGCTTAGTAAGTCATATGAGCTGCTGCTCTGGTTCCCTGCTGGTTTACAACCCTGGCTTTTCAATGCAGAGCTGCTATTCAGACTTCAGTACTTGTCTTGTGTTGTCTTTGGGTGTTTAATACTTATAACGAGGCACTTTCATTATGGGCAGCCCAGTTTTAAACATTCTGTCTATTTATCTGAGCCCTCTGTGAATGTCTGAAGGAGACCAGATGAGTGTTCAAACTGAGTCACCTAGATAACATTTCTTAATTTTCTTCTGCTTCTCATCATCTTCAGACTTTGTAAACAACATTGCTTCAAAAAAACCTTGAAAGGGTATGTGTTTAGCAAAGCCTGGGTTACCAAAATATTTCAAAGGTCTATTTTATCCACTGTTTAAAGTGGAATACTGTCCCTTAAAGTATTGTCTCTAATTTGCTGTGAAAATGTGAAAGTATTCATTATCAATCAGCACTAACTTTTTTATTCCTGAAAAAACTTATGGTCCATTTCAAAAGTGTTCTCTAGATTGTTTGAATTGAAAAATCCTTTAATATATCCTGAGACTCTGAATTATATAAATTCTCAAACACTCCTATTTCTGGAACCTCCCACTAAAGGAATAAGTTTTCTTTACTCTTAGTATTTTCCCAAAAAAAGATCATATGAAAGATCTGTTTTCGTCCTTCAGAAGGATATGAATAAGAAGAAATTATTCTGAGTACCTTCAGTAACTCTGCTATTGAAAAATGGATATTCTCCAAAATATGCATATTTTACAAGCTAAAGTATGTGTTTGTTTGAGAGATTTACTTTATCATTGCTTACTCTTTGAGTAACATTATCTGTATGGCCACACACAACGATACAGACTAAGTATTGAAAGGATGAGTATGCTTTGGATAATCTAATGCCTGACTATGAACAATGCATATAAATAGGAAGAAATACTTGTTTAGAACCAGTGACAGCACTAATGCAAAGCATAAAAGACCAGTATAAAATCTAAGTAGGTTTACACTTGGTGAAGTCTCTGTTGGAAAACCAGGGCCTTGATTCATTTACACAATGCTGTGGGGAAAAAAAAATAACTTGTTATCTTGTAGAATAAAT
>VWYP01021439.1:2362-20242 GCA_013400435.1 Pycnonotus jocosus | reverse complement strand
GGAAGATAAGGATAAATACTTCATGTTTATACTGTGGTGCTTAATAATCTAAGGTTTGTGGAAATTAATTCCCCTCCTTCACAAAGCAAACTGTGTAAATGAACATATAAATAAAGGAAAAAAATGTATCATATATCAACATTTCAGAACAATAAAGACACAAATATTTAGCCTTTAAATTTAACACAAAGGCTGTACTTTGTTTCAATCCTCACATTTTGTTGAAGTAGAAATTAAATGATGTTCAGGCATTTTACACCAAATCTAGCATCACTACTTTCATTGGCAATCCTGAGTGCTAAAACACATATGCACCATAAAGGAGGTTACAACCAAACCTGATACTACGATAAAAATGTTTTCCATATTGTCATATCAAAATTTGACACTTTCCACTATTTTATCCTGGTTCAGAATGGATATGTTGGGGCCATATCCTAATTTTTTTGACTAGTTTAGGAAACATCAATTTAACTTTTCTGCAGGCAGATTTAAACTCTCTTCTGTGCATGACTGGCACTTAGGAAAAGGCCAAGGCACACTGATCCACAGCATGCTGACAGACTGCCCTGTGCTAAATCACTGTGCTCTACCAATTCTCAATGAATGCAGACAGCCTGAAACAGCTGACTTTTAACACCAGGAAGCTAAATTAAGGAGAAGATTGATGGAAAGAGTTTACAGGTCACAATTACACTTGACACAGATAGCTGCAAAATCCCTGATTTCAGCTGTTTCCAACTCTGTCAAAAATAATCTCAACTATTTTTCTTTGCTAATGCGTGTGTTACTAATTTGATTATATATGGATGAGAGCATTTTATGAAGCCCATAAATGTGATTTTTTAAAAAAATCCAGGGGTGTGACTGAGTTCCAAAGTGTAATTTATACAGATAGCTATTCTACATGGAGACTCCAGTTTGCAAACATACAGATGTTTCTATAAAACCTTAATTGAAGTTTTATGGAGAGGACTTATGTCCCCACCACAAGGAAATAAAGGGGTTAGGGAAATATTGTTAATATAGGTCACACAATACAATAGTAGTATTTGAGGGTGGTTTAAATCAGAGTTAAGTTCCTTCACATCTCAATGACCTCACATCTCAATGGTGAAACATAGGAAATGAATAAAGCTCAGCTCATTTGGGAAGGAGGTAAAACTGTGAGATCTCCCTCTGCTCTTTTTGCTGATCGGGAAGACTTCAGCATGGATTGACTCAACTTTCCAACAGACTTTTCCTAATCCCGTCAAAACAGGAGCAAATGTGTTAACTTCACTTAGTCTGAACTGCTTACTTGTTGAGGTACTATTTACAGGTTTGTCATGTTTTTGGAGAATGCTATATGCTAAGAATGCATCTCTCTTTTTGTCTTACCTTTAGGTGTTTCCTCCACTATCTTCAATGTGGTTCACATCATGAAAGAACTCTTCCCATGTGATATGACTGTTTCATAACATGACTTTCCACTGTGATATGACTGTGGTCCAACATTTCTCATTAAATTCCATCAGCATGACCAACTCAGTTTCCTGATCTCTAGCAAAAGAAAACATTCCTTAATAAACAAAAATTATAGAAAGCAGGGACCTATTCTTCATTAATATTTGCTCATATATTTATCACCTGGTAAAACCCAGGTGCAATATGAAATCAGTGGAATTTTTCAAGATCTATTTTTTCCAAAGGGACATTGTCAGAACTAATTCAACGATGTAATTATAGTTAGAGTGTTTTGAAGGGCTATAGCCTTGATTTACAGCAAAACTCGAAAATACCTCTGAAGGAATGTGCCCTCTTTCAAAGAATGAGACAAGAGCTTCCAGAACTGGTGACAGAACCAATGCTTCAAATGGAGACCCTAAAAGAAGGGGTCATTCCACTGTCCTTAGACTTTATTTTATTGAAAAAGTAATGAATCATTTTACACAAACAGGTCTCAGAAGCCACAAGAATTAGGATAATGCTTGCTTACTTACATAAGATATGTCTTTCTTCTTCTTTTCTCTGCCTTTTACATGCATAAATATTCCATCTCTACTTAGAATGAAGATGAAACTTATGGAAAACTTGGGACTGTGAATCTAGACCTAAAACTGGTCTAAAACCAGCCAGGATAGCTACCATGAAGACCTAGCAACAACAGGTTTACCCAACAAGGCTTTCGGATATTCTTTCCAAAAAGACAGCAAGGCCAAGTGTTAATTTTGGAAGAAAAATAATTTTTGGTTTCAAACAGCTTTTTTAACATCTTCCTTTTGTTATGTTACCTTGATTGTATATTCTGATCTAATCATATAAAGTCTGTTCTCCTGGGAAATCTGTAAGTAGATGCTGTTCTTGACATGTACAACAAAATGGCAATAAAAAATTTTTAAAATTCAGAGCTGCATGGTCATTAAAACATGCAGAACAATCCTTTACCAGTTGGGCAATCCTTTACTAGTTATATTTTCTAATAATGCTATTGCAAAAACGGCTTGTGTTCTTACTACAAAAGCTGGATCAGAACAATCAGATGCAACTAACTTCTGAAAACAGTGGACATGTCTTTGCTTGAAGAACTAGGATTTCTTATTTTTTTGTTTTCTCACAGTGGATAGGACCTTTTGTCAACAGTCTCATTGCCCACAGGTGATTTCAAAGAGAACTAGAGTAACAGCTGAGATGCAGAAAATTTCACCATTCTGGCTTCCTCTCCTCAGATCAGGCTTTTAAAATGGATGCTAAACCTATGAAAAGTATATTTCTTACAGCACAAGCAGATAACTGCCACTCCGCAAGCTAAAAATTAATCAAAATAATAAAAAGATCCCTTTTTCTTCTAACAAGAATTTAAGTTTCAGAATTGTGACTGTAAATGAGAATTCTATTCTCTTCCCAGCAGGTCCCAATTTCTGTGCTTCTTAAGCCACCATAGGAAATAGAATTCACCAGGAAAGCTGTAGCTGGATTTCCAGTCAAAAAAACCAACCAGTTTTACCATAGCATCCAAACAATGGTACAAATGTTTTCTGACAACATGAGATAACCAGTTCTACCTGCTTCTTAATGCAAAGAAGAGCAAGCTTGTTTGTTCTGTATTACCTTAATGTCCCATAATGTATACCAGAAGAAAGTCTTCCCAGGTCTAGTAGCCCTCACAGGAAAGTTAGTGCAAGCTCTTTAAATTATTCATCAAAACCATGCTGATTATCACACCTCCCTCCCTAAGAAGTAATTAAAAAAATACCTGCTAGACAAAAGCAAATAGAAAGGAAAAGCCAAGACTCCATTTTATGAGTGTTAGACTTTTAACAGATTGTAGCCTTGGCTGTCAAAACCAAATTTCTCGGCACTTTCTCTTCTCAGCCCGTTCCTGTTTCTTCTTTTTTTGAACTTGTGCCACACTGTGATGCTTGAGTTGCTTTTAATGTTTTGTTTGCCAGATGTTTAGAAGTGAAAGTTCAAGAGCTGTAAAGGGTAAGTTTTATGCTTCTCCCATCAAAGGTATGGGTGACTTTTCTGTTGGTTTCCTAAACTGGACAAGGCTCACACAGAAAAAAAGTGATAGAGACCTGAAACATTCTTCATTAGTCTCTTTAGGCTCCAGTTCCCAATTCCTCCCCTCCTTCCTAACCCAAATCCATGTCTAAAAAACTTTCAAAACTGCATGAAGATCCTTTGTCCCAGAGATTTGTCTGGTATGGGGGATCATGGACCTGGACAGACCCTGGCCTCAGCACTTCAGTTCAGTTATAGAAGTGCATCCTATGTGAGGTCACTGCTTACAGTACAACAATAAGGCCTCCCTTTTTCATCACAGGTTCAGACACTGTCTTCCTCCACGCTATGTGACCCAGTGTATATAGCTTGAATAATCTAATTTCTGCTGAGCCAAAATAAATTTCAAATTTAATTTACAAATTAGAACATTTCTAAATTATTTTACTCCCCCATTTCTATTGAACAGAAACCCCTTCACACACATTCTTTGTAATGTTTTTTATTCTTAAAACTATCACTGTAGAAACACAGAAAGGAAGACTTCATTTATACATCACTAACTCAGAGGGAAAATAAGCATCAGTGTTTATAAAGGCTGGAACATAAAGCCCAGATCTGTTGTAGGAACATAAATTGGGATGTCAGTGAATGAATAATAAACTGCTCTAAATTATGTTTTCCTACAACTCCACCAGCTGACTTAATTTGAAAAATCTGTCTTACAGTCTTTTGCAGGCATGAAGTCATAAACAGGTTCATTTCAGTTCCTCTTAAAGAAGTGAGTCAAAATGAGTAAAAAACCCACACAGTTTGGCTTTGGAATTATTTAAATTATTTCTTTTTAAAATATGTTGCAAAAGCAGAATCACCTGGATACACAATGCTTAGACAGACCAGTCATATTTTAAAGACTTGCTTCAATAACTTGAATAGTCATAGCTGCTGTAATATAGCTGGACATAACTTGCGATCACTGTTTTTCCTTTCATATGCTGAAGCAGTGTCAGCAAAATGGGGAATGAACAACAGAAAATCAACAGTAATTTTGTGCTGCCTGGGAAAGGTGGCACTGGACAGCTGAACTATAATTTTCATCAATGTCATCACCTCTGCTCCTCTTTGGGTTATTTACTGAGCTGACTGACCATCAAAAATAAATTAAAGAAAAAACCACAAAACAGTTCAAACTCTGATCATATTAATCAACTAATTTATATTTGTTTCATGGTAGTACTAGAAGTAGGTTTTCCTTCTTTTTATGTAATGTTCTTAGCACTTAGTCAAGATGTGGCAAACACAAGTTCAAACCCCTCCTTTGGCAAAAGGATTTGTCTCCACCCTGTCCAGAAAATAAAATCACCACCAAACTGCAGAGTTTCAGAGGGGAAAGAGAAGAGGAATAATGTTTTCTGTCTCTTTCTTAGTTGCTGTTCACTTGTATTTTTTGCAAAAACCTGCAAATTAGGTTTCCCTTGTCTCAGGCAAACATCTTAATCTCACAAGATCAAGAAGAAATCCTCTGAGTGCCCTGTAACCAGGTGCATATTACAAACTTGGGACAACTAAGAAATTACCAGAAGACAATGAATAGACAGTGAGTAGACACTTTCTTCCCCCCACCTGCCTTAGATTAGTAACTTTGGGCTTAGGGCACTTTTTTCTGTAGTGTAAGATACAGGTTTATATTCTGTCAGCAGTACAAGTAAGTAAATTCTTTCTGTGTCACAAATTATCTCCCTTGTCCATTCCCACTCCCCACAACTGGGTAAAAACACCCCCAGTTTTTTTTACACTTGTAAAAACAGGACTGTGAGACGGTGTTATTTTCCTCGTATTTCAGAATGGTGTTTGGAGAATGTGTCACTTTGTTTACTGAAACCAAATCTCTTCTTTTCCTTTTTCAGCTCAAATAATAATAAAAACAAGCTCAGATTAAAAAAAAAAAAAAAATTGGCGATAAATCCAAGCTATACCAAGTGCTGATCTGCACATGCAGTCAATAGCAGGACCTGAGCTGTTTTTCTGTGTGAGGAGACTGGTACACGAGTGCTGGCAGCAGTTTCATACCTGGTGCTCTGACTGCAGTGACTTCCACCTTTTCAGGGTGTAGTTGTGCTCTACCAGCAGGAGTTACCTTAGGTAACCCGTGTGTACAATAAAACACAGCTTCTTTTGCAACCAGCCACTTCAAAGAAAATCAAGGCTTCAGCAAGCCTTTAAGAAAGGTACATGCACTTAAAATTTATAATTGTGTTTAATTCTACTTAATGCCATAATGTTATAATTAGAACATATGACAATAAGCCAAATTAACATAAACATGATTTAAATTGTTTAGGTTCACATACATTATAATGCTGCAACAACCATAAATAGATAAGGAAGGACATTTTTATTATGATGATTTTGAAGCAACTTCTCCTAAAAGTGCCAGGATTTAGCTGCTGCACAATATGATGAGTTTATACCTGCCAAATGCCCAGTAGAAATGGGCATTGGAAATTTCCAAATTAAGTACATGCTACCAACATACTTACAGATTATACAGGGTTCCTACGTGACTCTATCTTAACCAGTAATGCACATAAATGGGGATATTTTTCCATTTTGGAATGTGTAGACATTTACTTAAGTTGTTGTGGTACCTACTCTTTCGAGCACAAAATAACCTCCCTAACAAAGCAGGAAGAGTGAAATCACAGAAATCACTACTACTTACTATATGCTTGGTCTTGTGTTGAAGTGTCATTTTTAAGAAACATTAACAAAGATTTTGTATAAAATGTCATTGTCGTATATTTTGAAACATTCTTAAATGATGCCATCCATAATTCCCCCCCACCCTAAAAAAATGAGTTCAGGTCCTAAAGTGAAACCATTAGAATGGTTCCATAATAGTGAGACTTCAGTGGTCATGTTGCTCATCAACAAAACACAATAAACCAGCTAATGTTATAAAAACGAGTCAGTTATTAATTTCATGGTAAGGTCATAAGAAGGGTAAGAGAAGATTTGAAGAGCCAAAAGTGATCTTTAATCAAATAGCTTAGGAACCACCCATTACAGAGATTGAAAAAGTAGGACATCCATTCTTGAGTTTTGAGACATATGAAAGTATTTTAAAGAAAGTGTATTTTATGACCTACGCTCTTAAATAATGGATGAAGATGATCAGTTTATGTTTGTTTTCAGAAAGACAACATATTATATATTTATGAAGTATAGATTACTCTCATACACCTTCTGCATAGGCAAAAATCACAGCAGGAGAGATCAAAAAGGAGGGTGGGGACATAACAGTGGAGGAAGAAAGAAGTCAAACTGCTGAAAACTGGGAATGGACCGAGAAGACAGACAGGAAAGTCTGTGAGCTGTCATACTTCTCCCATCCAGTCTCATCCATCAAAGTGGATAAATAAGGACATTCACACAACTCAGAGGAGAGAATACCTGAGGTTTAGTGGGCTTTAGAGCCCTAAAGATGGAATTTTTGGTAAATGGTAGAACACCTGTTATAAAAAATAATTCTGCAGAGAGCTCAGCAGAAGATCCTGAGACAGGTTTGGGTATGATAGGAATGCAACGACAATACACAAAGAACGTAAAGTTTTAGCATTTAAAGAACTCTACTTATAGATCTCTGCAAATGATTCATTACTCAAAAAGTGCCTATGAAATCAAGTCTACAGGTATAGTTGTTCTTATTTTATAGAGAGGAAGTCAGAGACAAGCTGAGCAATCTCCTCAAAGTCACTGACTACTGTCAGAAAGTAGTGCTTTTAATCAGTAACAATAAAAATGTGAGATCCAGGACTGGTTCACAAGAAATTTCTTAAAGATCTGAGGCTAAAAAAGACCTCAACATAAGCAGTTCCAAAGAGAAAATATTGGAATACTCCAAGGGAAAATAAAAGTAACACACACAAATTGAAGAGCAAATAACTGCCCAGCAAGGATCTTAAAGAACATACTTGTTGCAAAATTTATTCTAGTATTTGATCTGAGGGACTGGTAATTTTAACCCACATGAAGTGTTGTTTTAAATAATTATTCTGATTCCACAGTGATACCGTGGAAGAGGGAAAAAAAGGGTAGGGGAAGGAAGCTGAAAAGTGGACTAGCTGAGCAGCAAAGAGAAACAGTATTGCCTGGCTCTTCGTTCATCCTTGTGGCCACGCTTTTTGGAAAAATTCCAAGCACAGAGAAGTTGAAACAGAAGAGATAGGTTGAAACAATAGGAATGCTTAGCAATTCCTTTGTATTTTAACTTCATTCTCACTCTCCAAAAGAGAAAAATATTGCAGGAAAAAAAGGAACTGAATTATGATTTTATTAAAAAGAATGTAAACAGTAATTTGAAAACAAAGAGCGATGCAATTTGTTGCGTAGTCACACAACATTCCTCTTAGCTTTGAAATGCACCAGCGGCAGTTCCACCCCTTCTGAAAAGTACAGCCTGACGCCTTGCAGTTCAGCCTGAGCAGCAGCTGGAGCTACAAAATCTTTTTTCCTCTTCTGTCAGGATGGGTGTGATACAGCTTCCCAACTTGTCTAGGATCCTGTGTTTTTCTTTTCACATTATTCTCATTCTGCTTCAACAGACTACTGCAGCAAGAGAACTGAAGTTTGTGGTTGTAGTAAGTAGATTTCTTTTCTGTTTTGTTGTGGGGGATACAGGAACAGAATAACGTGTTTGTTGAATCAGAAAAGGTGGACAGTTTCTTTGCCCTGTCTCAAACTTAGAAATAAGTCTGCTGCCCTTTTGCTTACTGAGTTTAAACACTTTTCCTAAAGAAAGATAAAAATTTTATTAGGATTTTCATCTCCTAATCTCCAATTATTATTTCAAGGTAACTGACTTTGTGATAGAGGCATAGTGCAGAGGAGTTAAGAGATGCAAAATCCACATTTACCTGTTCTTCCTTAGTACAGCTGACACTCCACTGCATAGTGTGAGAGCTAGTGATTATGGATTACCTCTTCTATGCTTGGAAGCTGAAGCTGATGATGTTACAGCAGCTACCACACATAAACACACAAAAATATTTTCCATTTCACAATGGCTGAATTGTCCTAGCAGTACACTGAGAAACAGAAATAGACAGGCATTTTTAAGAAGACATTTGAGACACATGTTGCATTAACTTAATTTAGGCTGAAAACAGACTCTAATAATTCTTTTGCTGGGCCATTTCTTATTTTAAAGTAGCTAAACACTACTTCAATGTCACTTTCCCAAATACCTCTAGAAAAAGAGAGATTAATTCAATGAAATACTTTGGATTATGAAGGTTGAACCACAGTCCTTTTCATTCTTTTTAAATAAAAGGTATAATGATAAAGAATAGTTAGTCCAAAGGAATACTTTGTGTACAAAGTTGGGGGGATTGGAATGAACTTTTATAAACAGGCAATTGAAGACCTTCTCCTTCAGCCTTTCTCTGTTTGAGACCCTATTATGTGTGCATACAGGTACGAGGCAGAAGTACTATGTCCAAAACATAACATCAGACTTTAGATAAAGTACTTCATTGTATAGCCATCTATTGGCTGCATTGTACATGCACAGCTTGGAGGAAGGCCAGAGTGCACAGGAAAAACCAGTTCCTTCTCCTGCTGAGACATCACACATGGCAGGGACCTGACGCTAATTCCAGCAACATTCTGTATATAGAAACATGCTTACATGTTTTTGCAATGATAACAGGGAGAACTGGACACACAGGTGAAAACAGGTAGACAGCAAGCCTTGGAGTATTAACTGCTTGGAAGGAATCAGAGTTTTATTGAATTTACTGTAGCTGATTGTGTTTTGACAAGCAATGGTTTTGCAGAAAGTTACTGAAAATGTTTACCATTATGGAGATAGAGGCTTCTTATCCAAAATCATCTGCTTACCATAACTGTGCAGCTACCTAACAACAACAAAAACCCCAAACCACAACAGTTTTTAGGGTAGCTGGTCACAATAAACATTAAAATAGTAGGTAAATTTAATTTAAGCTGTCTTCCTTTTAATCCTGTTACTTTTGCTTAGGCTGACCAATCACATAAAACATTACAAAAGGTTTAATCTTTTCACAATATACATCTTTTTTTCTCAAGGCATGGTTTATGTATGCTCTATTGAATTTTGCCTTCTGAACTTGCTGCTTGAATTTTCATAGAAACAGGATTGCTAGTATAAATAAATATCATAGGAATTGACTCCAGATTATACCACTGACATAATGGGATATAATGAGGGTATTGCTACATTCGATGTAGGTCTAAAAGGCATCTTTCTGACATACTTCAATAGCCATTGTCCAGCTGTCCTCTGTAAGTTACTATGTTTTCACTTGAGAGTATTACTGCATTGTGAAAATTGTTGTAATGACTTTTTAAAACTTCCTTAGCACAATGGCACAATATAAAATACATCTGCAGGAGAGAAGAAACACAGATAAATGTTTGATTTTCCTCACTTCTAGAACTGTGATGCACCTGGGAAAGTGTCTCACTCTCTCCTCACAACTTCCAACTTTGTGCCAATTCTGTGTGTTTTGATCATTGGCCACAATGATCAAAACTTTTCTCTGAAAAGCTCCAATTCAAGCCAATTTGTTGAAATGCTTGTTAAATTTATTTGCCTACATGTAAACATTAGCTTTTACCATAACTCTTGTGCACTGAATTTAAGATTAAAGGCAGAATTTAAAGAACTCGAACTTTAAATTTAAAGAAAGAAGAAAATAGGAAATATGTAGGATAATCAGGCACCTAAGTAGAAATTAAATACTGATTTATTGCCTCTGTTGAAAGCAGTTCTGACCCGGACCTTCTGCCTCTACACCCACACACATTTCACCTGTCATACATACAAAGAGGTGTGGTTTCTGAGGCACTGTGGTTTTGTGTCTTTCTTCTTGTAACTCGGGATAGGAAGCATTGACTGAGCATGTTATCTCTCAGTGTGATTTGTCTAATCAAGCCAAACCATTTGAAACCTTGATCAAACATGCTCAGTATTTCTACATCTCTGGTTTCCCTGAACTGGCAGCATGATGGTTTCACTTCACTTCTGTTTCTTCATTCCTATTGCTGGCTTCAAAGTAAGAAATCTTTTTGTTTGAAGTTAAGTCTGTCAATAAAAGTGTCTGCAAGATGCTCACTATTACAGAGACAGATATTTCACTGTAATTCATGGCATTTCTAAATGAAGATTTTGTGTATACATTTGTATGCAACACATGCCATATTTTCAGTGCACCCTCTCCCCTGCACCAGTTTGTCTTCAATATGATTTTTCACCTGACAGCAATGGAAGCAAATGCTGGCCAAAGTCTGAGTCATGTGACCGTTTTCATATGAAGTGATCATGCTCACAAAGTTACCAAGAGTGAATGGAACCCAGACACCAAATCAGATTCAAGTTGTATCAGAGTGGAAGGAGAGGGTAATGGATTTGGTAATTATCCACCTACTGCTTTTGAGAACTAAGGTGAAGCATTCCAAAAGGAGTGCCGAAATTATTATACCAAACTGATTGACTTTGCTCTTCTTGTGTACATTCTCCTTACCATCCCTTCCTTCTTGATTTCTGGTGTCTTTTCACTTTTTATGATGCTTCCTTGCTCTTCTCATTCTGTCACATTCTGCGTCTTCCTGAAAGGTCAGGAAGGCAATCTGTAGGCCAAGAGTAATAAATGATGCAGCACACGTATTTTTAAATTTGAAGAATCAACTCATTTTTAACAAAGCTGAAATTATGAGTGTTGAGAAACACATATTGATGAGTACGGCAAGATCTTTAGGGATATGCTTTCTTTTCCTATCAGGTGTTCTAATGAAAAACAAATTTTAGAAAAAGACTCCTAAGATGTAGTTGTGAGTGAACAAGTTAGTCTTTCAGGCTAAGTGGTTGTTCATACAGTCATTGTTTCATTTGCAGCTGAAGAAAGGTCATTTCCAGAAGTAGCAAGGAGGTTTGAGCACATACAAAAAACCAGTTAGCTAAGAAGCTTTGTCCTTCAATTCCTAAAAACAGGGTTCTGCTTTTTTAAATGTTTGTTCCCTTCTTCCTGCTTCCAGCTTAGTGTTCATATCATATTTATGTGACACTGTGCAATGAAGGTGCAGAAATACGAACAAGAAACTGAATTATTTCCTATTTTGTGTGGACTTGAACTGTGCTTCTTTTTAGAAGAGCACACCCTCCACTCCTTCAATTCCTTAAGGTTACAAAGAAATAAAATATTTTCCTTTATATCTCCTGCTCATATATTCAATATATCTTTTGATCTTGATCTTTTTGCACACTAACCTCTATTCAGCTAAAATGCTACCCTGTTCTGGCTTATTGAAAGGCATTAGGGGTGGACTCCTGTGACTGCTGTGACATACTCAGGCTTATGTCATACATTAAATAAAAAATCTCACAAACCAGTATTTAAAATCTAACATGTTGTCAGTAATTTTTCACTGATAAAATGGGCATATTTATGGCCAAGAGTTGATCTGTTGTTAAGTATTGCCTAAAATATACATAAAAATCAGTCATTTAAATGTTAGTTAGTTTGAACAATTGTCAGTTACCCATAAAAATGCTTTTCTGTGAAGCTGGATAATTTATCAAGAGAGGATGCAGCTATACTGCAATTGGGAATTTAACCTTCATTCTTGACATAGCTTGTCCAGAAAAACTAATGAATCCTATCTGAAACCTATGTACATCAGCATAAAGAAATGAGCAGTAGTACAAAAGTATTTTTCACTCATTTTTCTTACACTCAATTGAATCAGCCACCAGATAATGTAGCTCTCTACTTATTCTCCTGTTCACTACAGGTGCACTGAGAAATTGTTATAAAGAACCAACTGAGATTCCAGGTTAGTAAGAAAAGAGACTTAAAGAGGATTAAAAATTGCACAGAGAAGGAAAAAAAACCCCAACCCAAACAACAAACTTGATGATGAGGATGAAAAACCTTCCTTGAATTGCTGCAAAATATTCATTTCAGATTGGCCACATAAAATTCAACTAGCAAAACAAAAAACATAATAAGCAGTTTTCTACATATTCTAATAGTAACTTATACTCTAGCAAACTTTGTTGTCTATTGTAGAAAATTAACAGAGGGAGAAATCCTATATTTGCCTTTAATAGACAGTATTTTCCATCTCTGAAGTATCTGCTCCAGCACAGGTTCGTGTGCATTAGTGGAGAAGGCTGATGGAAGGGGTGTATGTTGTAATTGAAACATTAAGTCACACGGCTGATTTACTTTGAAAAGTATAAACATCAAACACCTCCCAGTGGGAGTGGCAAAGTAACTAGTGTGTACAACCCTCTCTGATGTCTGAGCAAGAATGATGTGGCTTAATGAGGCAATGGAGAGTATTAATTATAAACAACTCATGTACCACTGAGGTATAAATGCAATTTTGTTAACAAATATACCATGCTGCTACATTGTCATTTTATTGTGCTAAATCAGGAATGAAGTTGGTGATGGGAACATTGATAAGCAAAGCTAACTTTTCCAACAATTTGGGTCAGCATCCTGGAAGGTTGTCTGGAGCCCTGTGAATTTGTATTCCAGCACTTCCTTTCATGTGAAACTTCTGTGGATTTAATTTTTCTAAGCCCACGCAGCTTATGCTTAGGGGCAATAATTCAGTTTTTCAGAACCATTTAATCTAGGGCTGTAATTTCCCTTGTATGCTGGAATAAAAATACAAAAAGGTTAATTTAATTTTTCTGATTAAAAATCATATGATTGAATGTGTCACACTAATACTCACCATGCTGGGGTATCCAGGATAGTAAAGAGATCCTCTCCCTGCCCTGAATTTGATAGAAATAAAATCCTACAGACTTAAAAAAAAATTATATATGCATGTAAAAGTATTAATAAAGTAAGTATTAATTAAGTAAGCTAACAATGTAAATGTTTATACTCTTTCACCTTTATATTTCAGGATGATTGAGAAACTGAGCATAAGATCCTGTGTACATCGAATTACTTTTCAAGATACTGCTTTGAAAAAACCGTTACCAAAAAATTTCAAATGTCTATGACAAAGTAATTAAATACCAAACTAAGCACATCAGTAACTGGTTTAATATTCAGAAGAGCTGAGTTTCCAGAATTCAGTCATATTTCCTCTCTGGGTGCCTAGTGAACATAGACCTAACACTAACATCTTGGGTGATAATTTTATGTTCTAGGAGGAAGAATCATCAGGCTTATGCCCATTTAATTCCTATATAATTATACATATTCTTGATTGTAAAGAATGTACTCACATCCTACTTGAATGGGTTTCTGCAGACCCTCTTATACTTTAATTTGAAAAATGACACTGGAAGTATAATGTATGCTTGACTTCTAGTTAGATAAGAAAGGAATGTTAACAGTAATGAACTCAAGGGCTTTTTATTGCTTACATTGTCAGCTTTTCCGACACGGTGACCGAACACCAATTGTAAACTTTCCAACTGATCCACACAAAGAAAGTGAATGGCCTCAGGGATTTGGACAACTCACCAAGGTATGTTAACTTTCTTAGAAGAACTTAAAAATGCTACTAAAAGAGGAAGTAGAAAGATGTTTCTTGTGTGTGTCTCAAAAGCATTAGCAAATCCCAGATTCTGATAGTTGCTATTAGCAAATACCAATACCAGTAATTCATAAGCATTTTTGAAGTGTTATCCATTCAGCTATTGTTAAATTGAAATCTACCCAGGAAGTCAAGTAAGGAGTCTACACCTCATCATTGGACTGACAACCACCAGCTCACAAAACAAGAGAAGACTTGCAGGAGAAGGTTGCTTCTGGGGACAACGTGTCTACTAACAAGGCCACTTGCAGTCCAGAGTTTCACTAGGATGCACTGAACCTACTTGTTGCTCTGGCATTTTAACATCAAACCTTAGCTCCTTGACTGTATTTGACATATGAAACTCTGGAGCAAAAGCCAATGAATTTCCTAATAACACTTTGTCATGGTGCAGAAGTATTAAACAGAGGAAGTTCAGTGTTTAATGCTGGAAGGGGGCTTGAAAGATCTGTAAAATTCAGACACTGAAACAATGCATTACTCTCTTACTACTAGCTTATATACGAAGATGTTCCTGCTTTGGCATTGACTTCTTTGAGAGATTTTTGCTATCTTTTTAGCAACAGTAGTAGGAATGTACTTCTCTGACAGGTAGAAGTTAAAAAGTTCATCTCAGGCTTTAGAAATTAATAACAGAAAATAATTCTTAACAGAAAAACAGAAAGAAATTAATAACAGAAAAAAGTGAAATGTTTTTAGGTTGTCTTAGTGTGCAACCTCAGACAATCGCAGGCACACCAAGGCAAAAATGGAAGAATGCTCCTTAAGGCATGAAATATAAACCACAAATTTATAAGGTTGAACAAACAACAGAGCAATGACAATGATAAATAGTAGGTTGTCAATCATCCTCTCTCAGCTGCCACTAAATGACATACATTGTAAAGGACAATGTTGATCGATGTCTACAGATCTACAACACTGTGGAAATAGTATTTGTATAGAATCAGTGGTGTTCCCTTTCTGTAGCAGATGTTGCAATCTTAGCATTTCAGAATATATAATTTCTTCATAGATATGAGTGAGCATTTCTGTTAAAAATTCTAGATCATCTGCAACATACACAGTTGTTCTGATTTTGGCTGAGAGAGAGCTGGTATGGGGCTCTGTTTTGGATTTGTGCTGAAAACAGTGCTGATTACACAGGGATGTTTTTGATACTGCTGAGCAGGGTGTACACACATTCAAGGGCTTTTCTGCTTCTTGTACCACCCTGAGTTTGTCTGAGGGTGAACAAGAAGTAGGGAGGGGATACAGCTGGGAGACAGCAGATCTCCCAGAGATATATTGACCAAAGAGATATACTGTACCCTATAATGCCATGCTCAGCATATAAAACATAAAAACAGGAGAAAGAGGAAGGTGCAGATATTCAGCTTGATGTAATTTCTTTTCCGAAGTAACTGGGATGGAGCCCTGCATTCTTGGAGGCTTAATACCTGCCTGTCCATGGGAAGTGGTGAATAAATTCCTTGTTATGCTTTGCTTGCATGTGTGACTTTTGCTTTGCATATCAAACTGCCTTCAAANCAACCAAAAAAAGGCACTTCTACATTAAAAGTCTCCAGTCACCTTAATCTAGTAGTCACTCATACGCTTGCCTTACAGACTGGGATGCAGCAGCTATTTGAACTTGGACAGTACATGAGGAAACGATATTCCAGCTTCTTGAACAGCACATACAACCGGCAAGAGGTACAGAGCAGATCTGTCTGCAGCACATTTCTCTGGCATAGCAGAACTATGGACTGATAAAAGCACATTACCATAGCCATTTCATTAATGGAGAAATTAAGGTAATAGAAGAACATTTCTGAAAGTCAGACTTATATCAAGGTAAAAACACAGAATAAAGTGTCATTTTCATTGTGGGATAGATCCCTCTAACATTTTGGTCTGTATAGGAGGCATGCATTATGGGAAGGTACAAAAGACCTTTGCTATGCTTCCAAGAGAAGTTTATGTTTTTTGAGTGCTTTAACATTCCCAAGGTATCACTGATGGATCACAGAATCATTTAAGGGGAAAAGACCTTTATGAATTTAAAGTCCAATTGTTAACCTGTCCACCACTAAATAACATCTTCACATCTACATGTATCAATGTTCCTCTGAATCTCAAAAGATAGAGAATGTCCTTTTTTGAAATCATGTTTTCCTAGTCTTTCAGTTCAGTCTGAGGGTTAGATTCCAAATTAAAAGATGCCTTGGCAATTCCATTTGTGAAACTGAAGTAGGGCCCTGGAAAGCTGAGTTATGGTTTCACTGTTTTGACTTTATGCAAAAATATAAAACTGAAAACAAAAAGTCAGTATTGACAAGTTGGGTAAAATTTCCCTATTATTTTATAGTTTCCATTTTATCTTTAATTCTTTGCCATTCTACTTTCAGTTTTACATCCAAAGTACAGATTATGATCGCACCATTATGAGTGCCCAGTCATATCTTTCTGGCCTCTTTCCACCAACTAGCAGCCAAATTTGGAACCCTGAGCTTCTCTGGCAACCAATTCCAGTTCATATTTTTCAAAAAACAACAGAGCAGGTGAGTACTGGCTAGAAGCATTCTATAAAGTCTTAATCTTTTTCACAGAAGCCAATGAACAGAAAAAAAGAAAATAGCAAAAAAAAAAAAAGAAAAAAAATTTTAAGCTTTTTGAGTTCAATATAGTAGAAAATATCAAATGCAGCTACTGGCTGACAAGTATGTCATAGGTCAACTGTAATACCTATGTAAAAATCGTCCTTCCATAGTTGCAGAATACCTGAATTGTCATACACGCTACCATTTTCTCCAATGTCATTTCTCCTGACCAGAACATTTTGGACAGTATTCTAGGGAAGTTGCCCTAAATCTTTACAGGAAACAAGTGTTTTTCTAAGCACCACTCAACTAGGCAGACCTTGTCTCTTTGGCAAGTTTGTTCCATAGTTTATTCAAGGAATTGAATTTTCACCAGCCACTGTAATGACCACAAAATTATTACCTTCCTATTCTGGTAGCACTTAAACATTCTAATTACAGACAAGGGCTCTTTTATGCTCAGTGCTATAGAAACATTTAATGAAACCCTAGCTCTTCTCCTGCAGATCATAAGAGTAGACCTACCTGAATAACAGGTCCTGTAGAAGTTTTACTGCATGTAGCTCTCTCTGGCTGACTCAGGTTTAGATTTTCATTTCACTTGCTCTTGTGACAAGGAGTGTGTAAGGAACAGTATGGCCAACAAGGATAAAAAGCTATTGAGTGTAATAACAACAAGCCTCATTTACTTCTGGCTTTGAAGACAGGAGATGACTTTAAGGAAATTTGTACAACCCCCCTATTACATAACTGGCCATCATCAACATCAGAGGATAGGCTCACTCATTAGGGGGCTGCCACACCTCTCTCCCTTTGATGTTGCTCCATTCTTGGAGACCATGCTTGAAAACAGGTACAGAGAGAAGGGGTTCCCACAAACTGGATTAGGCAAAGTGTGATTCAGCCAGAAATTTAACCCTGTTCCTAAACAGAAAAGAACATCATCACTATTATTTAAATATGGGACACCAGAGGAAGTTTTTTCACCAAAAGACCAGAAAAGTATCAAAGTGGTCAGAGCTCTGGCCATATAATACCTCAAAGCCTTTAGGGGAATGAAATAACCTGTTTGAGAAAAGCTCATTTGTGTGATTCTCTAGTACCTCATCACTTCTGTGGCTGCTTCAGGAGTGGGTATTGACACTTCTCTCAAACACAGTTCTTCAGCAATGCAAAATGCCTTTTGTAATGCAAACCATCTGGA
>VWYP01021438.1:0-18266 GCA_013400435.1 Pycnonotus jocosus | reverse complement strand
TTTAGTAATAGGGACAAGAAACAACTTACATTTATTTTTAAAAAGGAAATGCTTAACTCATAACTAATAAAAACCAATTATTCCAGAGAGAATCACAGGTGTAAGTGTAATACAAGATTTTAATTTTCTTCCACAAAACTTGCATTATTAGGGAAAACACAACTTCTCTTACATTATTGATTCTTTCCATTTTTAAGTGAGCTCATTCAAGCTGTCAAACTTGAGGTGCTACTTGACTACACAAAAGATGCACAAAGCTGAATATATCATACTTGGGAAAATGGGCATCACTAATAAAACACAAATACTATTAAAATCACTACAAACACAAATTGGGACTTACAGACATTCCTAACAAAAAGGATAAAAAGTACAAACATTGGATAATTTATGTTTGCTGAATCCTATTACTTTTTTTGTCCTCTAAAATCTATTACTTCAAACACATTATTCAGCATGAAAATAAAAACATGACATTCTAGAATAGTGATCATAATTTAGTTGCTAGAATTTAAGTTATAATTAAATCTAAAATTAACTGTAATAATTAAGTTTAAACATAAGCCTGATAGAGTCCAAGAAGTATCCGGACAATGCTCTCAGGCACATGGTGTAATTCTTGGGGCTGTCCTGTGCAGGGCCAGGAGCTGGACTTTAGTGATCTTTGTGGGTCCCTTCCTTTCAGCTCAGAATACTCCGTGATTTTGCTACTTCCCTATTTGTTTCCATGACTGTATAATGAAAAAGAGACTCTTTGACATTAGGAACTATGCAATTTAAGGATCATCTTCTAGTATGTTGACACATGGCAAAAACCCACATACAGTAGGTTCATATATTACATAGAATCAATGAATAGTTTGGGTTGGAAGGGACCTTAAAGATCTCTAGTTCCAATTCCATTGAAATAGACAGGGATACCGCCCACTAGACCAGGTTACTCAGAGCTCCATCCAACCTCACCTTGAACACTTTCAGGGACGAGGGGTCCACAACTTCTCTGGGCTACCTGTTTCAGTGCTTCAGCACACTCAGAGTAAAGACTTTTCCTAGTATCTAACCTAAACCTACTCATTTTCATCTTAAGACCGTTCCCCTTGTCACATCACTACACGCCCCCATGAGAAGTCCCTCTCCAGCTTTCTTGTAAGCCTCCTTTAGGTACTGGAAGGCTGCTCTTAGGTCTTCTCAGAGCCTTCTTTTCTCCAGGCTTAACATCCCCAAGTTTCTCGGCCCGTCTTCACAGGGGAGGTGCTCCAGTCCTTTGATGATCTTTGTGGCCTGCTCTGAGCTTGTTCCAGCAGGTCAACTTCTTTCTTGTGCTTGGGGCTCCAGAGCTAGAGGTCTCAAACCTGGGTTTCTCCTACAGAAGGCAGTTCTTTATTCCCTCAATCCCTGCTTTCACCTGCTGCAACATGGGTGGTGTGGCTGAAGCACTTGTTGGTGAAGCCTGAGGCAAAGAACCATGGTGAGCATGTCAGCCTCCTCAACATCCTGGGTAACTAGTTCTACCATTCCTTAGAGGACCCATATTTTCCCTAGTCTTTCTTTTGTTGCTGATGCACCTAAAAAAGCTTTTGTTTACCCTTTATATCCTTGACCAGATCTACTTCTGATAGTGCTTTTGATGCCTTGGGAAGACCTGGAACAGAGACCAGACAGAGCTAAGAAAATAAAGCAGATATTTATTAAAAGGCCTTCAAGGATACACCTCAGGCAGGACAAGAGCCTGACAAGGGCTACACCCAAGGTGAACCCAAAATGGTCACAAAATGTATGACCGATCACGAGATCTCATACTTTTATAAGTTTTGGTCCATTTGCATATTGAGGTTTAATTGTCCAATTACAGCTCCAGATTATGAAGTCCCATGCTTCTTGTTTTCTCTCTTCGGTCCATGGTTGTTTATGCTTTTGGGCCTGAAAACTTGTAACAGTTGTCCTTGGTCTCCACCTGGGAAAGGATTGGTTTTGTCTTNTTTTATAAGTTTTGGTCCATTTGCATATTGAGGTTCAATTGTCCAATTACAGCTCCAGATTATGAAGTCCCATGCTTCTTGTTTTCTCTCTTCGGTCCATGGTTGTTTATGCTTTTGGGCCTGAAAACTTGTAACAGTTGTCCTTGGTCTCCACCTGGGAAAGGATTGGTTTTGTCTTCCAACTCTGTGAAGAGAGCTTACTAACACTTAATATGAGAGTCAGAACTACACACCTAGGCAGCACAGAATCTGAAAAACATGAAAGCTAAAACTTAAGGCATCACTTTAGCCTTCCTAATCAGATCTGTGGCTGTTCAATTTCTCTGTGTTCCTCCCAGGCTACCTTTCCCAGCTTCTGCTCTTCGAAAACTACCTGTTTGTGTTTAAGATTGTCCAGGAACTCCATGCTCATCCATGCAAGCCTCCTGGCATTCTTCCATTATCTCCTATTTGTAGAGATGTGTTGTTGTTCAGTCTGGAGGAGACAATCCTTGAATATCATCCCTTGGGTACCTCTTTCCATGGTACTCTACCAAGCAAATCCCTGGTGAAGCCAAAATCTGCTGTCCTGAAGTCCAAGGTAGTAAGCTTGCTGTATGCTCTCCTTGCTGCCCCAAGATCTTGAACTTCAACATTTCATGGTCACTGCAGCCAAGGCTATCCCTGAGCTTCACATTCCTCGCCAGCACCACCTTCTTGGTGAGAACAAGATCCAACAGAGCACCTCCACTTTACGACCCATCTATCACTTGGAGCAGAAAGTTGTCATTTATGGGTATACATTTATACCTGCATAACATACACCTGAATCCACTGTTTTTTAAACTGTGTAAACAATTATGCACTCCAGATATTAAAATACAGGTGAAATAAACTCAAAATGGCAGCGAACAGTTCAGCAGCTTATTACTCACACATATAGGCACAGTCATGGTTCAACACTTCCACTGGATTTCATAAGTCTGATAGCAAGTTTGTTGAGCCCTTTAAGTTAATAATTAGTTTTATGAAATTAATTGATGCACTACTACAGAATGTTCTAGGGAAGATAAATTACTAAAATACACAATTATAGTTACAAATATTCAACCACATGTAAAGCTTGACAAAGCTCAAAATATCAAAATCTAAAAAGGATTCCAATGCAAGTTAGGAGCATCTTCCAGGGAAGTTCCTGAGATTCAATATTTTAGTATACATTTACATTAAAGTACTTCATGCTAAACCAACTTGAAAACACTTAAATACAAAAAATACTCTGAAAGTTATTATTAAAAATTAAGATCAGTTCCATATAAAAAACTCATGGTTGAAAAAGATGCTTATATTGCAACCCTTGAAAGTCTTATTTCATCTTCATTACCACACAAGTTCAAAATTGCTAACTTAAATATTTTTTCCACCAAGATTTTATGATCCTAACTGAAATTTTGGTAACAATTTTCACTTGTGAAATAAAAATAGTTTGAACAAGGGAACCTATGATGAGACTTTGGTTTCTTAAACAGATTATGAATAGCAACAGAAAGTAAGGAGATTAGGAGAAAAGAGGGCTCAACATTACTTTGTTGTGTATAGTGAGCAGTTTCCTTATCTCTCATGAGTTTGTAATGTATGGGAAAACAAATAGGTGTTCTTTTGGATTCTATGCATTAATTTATATTACTCAGTAATAAAGTCAGTATTTTCTTCTTTTGGTGTATTTCTGAAGTATTTTTCCTTTGGAATGGCAGTTCATTTTGCAATGTAGTTGCATTAGTATATCTCATGCAGTATGGTATCTTTTCAATTTCCAGCTCTATGTAGTAACTTACCAGTAGTATGCGCACAGTCATTTACACTGTTGTGAGATTTTTCAGGAGCATGCTGTGGCAGCTTAATCACATCATCACCATCTAGAGCTTCTCCAGTGTCATCTTTTTCACCACCTGATATATTTAATTGTATGCTTCCTGGATGTTTAACTGGTTTGATTTTTTTCCTTACTGGAAAATCATTCACTGAAATAGATGTCTTCCTACTTTTCTTAGTAGTGTTATGTGGCTCACAGAAACCCACATCATGTAGGTCCATGCTTGTAAAAGAGGCTTTGCAACAAACTTCAGGAGGATTCTGTGATTCCTTTGGTACTTGTATCTGCACTTCATTTTCATTTGAATTAGATGATGAAAAGAAGTCTTCATAAGAAGCCTCTTCAGTGCAGTAAGACTTGTTATATGTAGTTATTGCTTGCAAGAACCCCCTAGAGCCTGATGCACCCAGTTCTGAGGTAGCCAGCTTCAAACTTGGTAATGTTTGTAGTTTCTTCCTCTTCTTGTCCTCCAGAACACAATCATTTCTGTCAACAGGGAAGCTTTTATCCAGTGAACATGTATTTAAGTCTTCACTATTCATAGGTGAATTAGAGAGACTGTCAATCAAAGCAGAAACAGTATTTAACTGGACTGTTTTTTTGGAAGGAGTAGTATAACCAAAGCCCTCGAGAACAGAACTTTCATTTGCAATTGAAGTAGTCTTGCTCTTCTCGTTCTTCTGATTTTTCTTTGAAAACTTTAAAAGTTTGTTTCCTAAAGACAATCTCTCATCCAAAGTGTGCTGTATAATCTGTTTCTTTGTTAAACTTCTGGCATGTCGTTTTGGTGTTAAGCTCTTCTGCTCATTGCCATGTGATGGAGAATTCACTGATGCGCTCATGGATACATGAATATCAGTCCAAGTATCAGAGGCATGTTCTGCTACCTCTGTTCTCTGTCTCTTTAACTTCTCAGTTCTCCAAAGATAATCAAAACTTGAGTTCAAGCAGTCTTCCGTTTGTTCTTCTACAAAGCAAAAAAAAAAAAAAAGCAATATAAATGTATTGAACGAAACAGAAAGAGTATCAATTTCTTAGTGAAATATATATGGAGTTCCTGAACTGAAAAAACAAAGATTTAGCCACTTCTCTGAATATTATATGGCAAGTCAACAAATACTAAACAGAAAATGGATTAGAAACAAAGGACATTCTATGTTGACAAGAACCTACAACAGTTTTAGCTATTGTATCCCCTTACCTGGTCATAAGCACCCACAAGTCCCATTCTGCTTTCTTGAAATAAAGCAGCAGAGGAACTCATTATTCCTCTTGCATTTGTAGAGAAAGATTATATGCTGATAAAGTTAGCTTTAGTAACAGTGGAAACCCAATAATCATTTTTGCTACCACAGCATTAGCACTACCTTGAAGATTTTGCAGTTAAGATGGCATTAAATATAACACCATACTATCATGTCACATACATCAATACATTGTATTTAATTAGAATGTGGATAAAGAATTTTTCTTGTAGCTATCCTTATGAAATTAATTTGTGTTAGATGTTACACAGAATCTATTCATAACTCTTCACAATAAATTCCTCTGAAACAAGCTAGTCTTTCTAATTAATCAACATACATTTTTTAAAATCATGTTGTTCTACAATAAGATGATTGCAACAGATACTTTTGCTTAAGCAGATGATGAGTGCAACATCACAGCAATACTCCTTCTGTAAGTTCTCCTGTAGGTTTAAGGGGAAGTCTTTATGTTATTTGCTTTCTAAATATAGATAATATTTTTAAACATATGGTGTAGCTAACTATATTAAGAAAAATAAAACAGAGAGAGAGAAATTTCACACTATATGATCAGTCTCTCATACTGACAACTGATGAAGTCAGCTTCAATCCTCAAATTAACCTGGCTTCTTGAACTTTCTAAGCCATTATAACCTCATCTCATATATCTCTTAGGCACAAACACAGAGGCCACTGTCGCAGAGCACTGGAGATGGAAGCTACATGGGAATTGGTGGTCTCTCCTTAATGTAAAATTACATTGTGCAGTTGCAAAGCTGAAGGGACATATGCAAGGCAAAGCTCTCAAATCACACCATTCTATCTCATTAGCACACAACTAATCTACCAAAGTAAAACAGTTTGCTGGCACAGCTATGCTACTTCCAGTATTCAACTATCACTTCTCACTAACATTGCATGAAGACATAAAAAGCTGTTGCAGGCTGTAAGATACTCATCATGTTCTTAGGTAAGCCGACATGACAGATCTCCCGTATGATGTCAATAAAACACACCACTTCAAAATAGCATGTGGTACAGCGTACTGTTGAGGGACAATGGACAGCAGGCAAACTGCTCTAGTAGCCCTCATTACAAATCCTAAAGACTCCCTTCTCCTCACTTTTCTATTAAGATCAAGGCCAGCATCTGACTTGAGTTTTTACCCCTGTGACTGACATGAGCTCTGAAGCACAAACCCATTGCATACATAATGAATAGCTCAGCAGACTTCACAATGTTCTGTCTTATGCCCTGCTAATACACCAAAACACAGGAACAAACTCCTAACTTTACAAGAATAATTTTATGAGGTTCTTACCTTGCTAACAAATTATTTTAATCCACCTTAAACCATAAAGCATTTAAAAAGCCAATTTATTTTTACTCTTGTTATTTCTTCAAACTTGACTATTTAAGCTGAAAAACACATTAGGCTAATTTTCAAATTCAAGTTTTTCAACTGAAAATCTGGAATACATTTCAGTTCTTTGAGGTCTCACCCTCATTCAGACCTCTTTTAAGCTTCCTACATCACGCTCGTTGGTGTGCACTCTGTGTTCTATATATGATCACTATTAAGAGCCGAGAAGATTGATACCATGTAGGACAAAATGTTATTAATATGGAACAGTATGATTAGAGAGGAGGAAGTGAGGCAAGCAATACAGCAATAAGGCAGAGGATTTACCCAGTGGTATTCCTCATGCTCCATTTTTCTTGACTTCTTAGTAGAACATACTTTCTTTAGTAAGGAAAAACTAAGATAATTCAGCTTTAAATATAAAAGATAGAGAAAATAGGTACAGTTCTCATTTCAGTATACTGTAGTTTCCAAAGTAAGATATAAAGGCTATGTATTATTTTTAATTTCTGTAATATATTAAGCTGTGTTAGTTACCGGGTAGCAGCACATCTTCTGAATTAGTTAAGATACAAGGAGAAAGCGAGCAGTCTCCTGGCGAGCTCCTTGGAAGTGTTTGAGTCATTTGTGAACCTAGGAATACAAAAAAGCTATTAGATATTTGTAAGCATTTTTTCTAGGTAACTCAGCAGCACATTTTTCTGAAATTAAAGAATAATGTCAATCTATTTAGAAATTATTACAGATATTTCTAAGGTCTGTTGAGGCATTTTACTAAAGAATCTGTGAACTCTTGCAATTGGCAGTCATGTCTTGATATAGCAGAAATGTTTTTAATGTTTGAAGGTTTACCTTAAAACTTGGAGAGAAAACAAATACAAGTCTCACTAAAATAAACTGGGATTTAATTTTTCATCCATGTATTACTGTTTCTTTACTTTCACAATTATTTTTGAAATTAGAAATTGACAGTCTAGCTGACATGAACATTTTAAAACTTCAAATACAACAGATTATGCATGAAAGATGTTCCACATTCACCATTTTTTATAGTAAGTGGCAAAACCTAATGACTTAGGCCTTAATATTTTCTCAGTAAGGTAATGCACACACACACAAAAAATCTGAAAACTACAACCTAGATTTAATTCACTAGAATATGCATTTTAAAATTAACTAGATTTATTTAATTAGGTTATTCAAATTTATTTCTTTTGTAAGTCCTGTTCTTCAGTACCTGGACTGGTATCTGATCAGTTTTGGGCTTCTTTTTATACTGTTGATGTGGGAGTAATAACATCACAATCTTTGTCATGCATAGCACCTACATCAAAATTTAACAGGAAATAAGATTTAGAGTCTCAGTGTAAAGTTGAATCAAGAGGTGATAATATCAATTTACATGGCTAGAAAGTCTAGCTTAAACCTTAGTCCTCTCGAGCTGTCTAGTGATCAAAAAATTATTTTGCAACCACTGTGTTCCAGACATGTAATCAAGATATGAAAAAAACAAGCAAGAGCACATGTGCATGAAAAAGTCAGCAATAAAACCAGCAGCCATTTGTGCATGTTCATAAGTAACTAAAATTCAACTTCTTACCAGTAGGAGAAAGATTCTCTCTTTTTTCCTTCATATCCTTTATTCTTCTTTCCATTGCATTGCATTGATCTCTGATCTTATTAGCAGGGCTGTATACAAGTGAACCATTGTCTTCAAATAATAAAACTGGTACATCTGTTTCTACACAAAGAAATTGTATTTATATATTAATATTTAAATACTGTAACATTTTGAGATTAGGTTTCTTTTTTTTTTTTTTTTTTTTCAAAAAAACTTGGTGAAAAGAAATAATGGTCTTAGATCTAAGATCATTACGGATGCCTTAACAGAACTGCAAATAACTCTAAAAATGGTATCAACTTCATTTCAAATGGCAAGATGCAAAAGACTCAAAAAATCCCCAACCAACAAACACCAAAACCCCATAAAGTACTTTAAAAAAACTTCAGATACTTGAATCTTAGTGAAAAATAGTTCTTACCAGCATTAACTGCTGTCTTTTGTAGAGCTAATTCTTTAGCCATTTGGTTCAGTCTTCTCTGAAGCTTTCTATTATTTTCTGGAGTTTTTTCAACATAGTCTTTTGGCTGCATACATTTGTGCTACAAGACAGACAAAACTCTTAATTATACATATAAAACTGCCAAAATAATGACACCTCCTATTTTGCCTACTGCTTTGTCACAGTATTTATTATTGGTATTCATGCTGCTTATCACCTCCTTGAGTCACAGGTGATTGTAGAAATTAGGATTTTACAAAGTAAACTTTATTATTAAATAAGAAAGAACCTAACAAACCTTTTTTTTCTTACTTGCAGCAAAGTTAAAGATTTAAAGGTAGTTTTTTAAAATACTAGCATTTGTTGTGACTTTGTAAAAATGTAAGCCACATAGTAGTCATGTTTTTTTTTTATTAGCCATCATTATATAATTTGAAATTAAATCCTAATTTTTTTAAATCACAAATACAAAAACCTGATTTGTAGTATACTTTCTTCAGATAAGATGTCACATGATCACAGGAACAGACTATCTTTAAACGCTTACTCAGATGGACAGGTAGAATTTATAGAATGTTCTGAAAACAGCTCAAATGCTTGAGGTGAAAAAGTCAAGTTCAATCTTTAAAGTTTTTTATTCTAGGCCCGTTAAAAAAAAATCACACACTTTTTTGATTGGTAGTAGAAATCCTTCATTAGTGTCTATTGCAGGAAACAGCGATTCATCAACATGGACCCCAGTTTCTTGACACCTGTAGAGTAAATTAGAGAAGGTTTGGCGGTTTTTTATTCTCTCGGTTTTGTCTGAAGAATGAAAACTTTTATTGCAAGAAGAGTTGTCTGAGCCCTGCAATAACGAAATGCCAACCCTTCCTAAGTGTGTAAATTTAAGGTAGTTACTGTAATGTTAACCCCTCCCTGCACACCGCCCCCCCCCCCCCCCCAGTCTATCTCTTACACGCCAAATACGTGATCCAAATTTTTGTGCCAATGATGCCCTCCAAACTGCTGTTCTGGAAGGGCAAGATTCCCACTTATGTTTCTTTCCACGCCTCTCCAAGCTGCTGGAGTGTGCTCGTAGCAGCCGCTTGTGTAGCTCTGGTGACACCTAGCGATGGAACCGTGTGAGCCTGTACAGTTACGGCCTCATCCTTACTCAGGTTGGAATGGATGAGAAAGACAAACCACTGCAGCTCTTTGTCAAACCCACTGAATTTAAAGTTCTCAGGAGCATCAAACAGACAGATGCACCAGTTGGACTTCAGTGACTGTTATTAAATTCTGGATAATAATCAGCACAAGTGTAGACTACATGAAAATTTACATTAATTCAGATATTTCATTGACTCAGAGAGGCTAAACAGAAGAAATTTTAGCATTAAATCTGTGAATCTTTTATTTTGCAGACAAATTGTAATGTAAATGGTTTATATAACTTATTTGTCAGATGAGTTATCTTGCTAAGAAAACACAAGTAATGCTTCACAATTACACATTTCATGTGGAAGTATTGAATGTTCCTAATTTGGGCAGATTGTAGCTATTCCATTTTATATGGGGTTCTTTTTGTTCCTGGGTTTTGATTTTTTTTGTCGGCTCAAGTATTTGTGTTGAAGAAGCAGTAAAAAACTTTTTCTCAGTGATCCCAAAGCTGTCACTCATTTTGCATTACACTTTAAATTTTTTTACATGATAGCAGCTCCATGACTTTTGTTTGCTATTTTTAAAGTTGGACATATCTATCATTCTTAGAAAGAAAAAAAAATAAATTGAAGAAGCAAAAGTGAACAATCGTTTTAAAATTTAAAATAACGTTACTCTGCAGTTATAAATTTTTCTCATTTTCAATTTTCGTCTTAAGGAGTCTTCTCAAATTACTTCCTAAACTGTAGAACTGCATACAGTTTAGGGTCAAATAGATGCTCACGCTATAGAGTAGAAGCTTCCAATAAAAGTTTGAGTCAAATCATTGGAGAGAGCACTAGAAATCCAATAAGAATTCAACAAGGCAATGATCAGTAAACACTGCACAAACCCTTCAAATGTTTCAGGCTTTTATGGAGAAATCTAAGTATTACAGCACTTTTCAGGTCATAGGGCATATTCCTCTGTGAGGCTCAAGCACTGCTCAGGGAAAGGAAACACTGGGGTGTAAGTCTAACAGGTTGGAAGTAGGGGTTCATTAGCTGTTACATGCGAGAGTATTTTCCACAAAGCAGAAAAATCAGGAAATGCTGGACTAATTGTATATTACTTGCTTCCTTGTCTGGTATTTTTAGAGCTCAAATATCAAAATTCCCAAGAGTATGTAAAAATATAAAAACAAAGCCAGCTTACTGTGTTCCACAGATTTCTGGTCGTCAGATGGTTGGATGCAATACTATACTTGGGGTTTGATAAAATGAAGTGTTTAATTGCTTCAGCAATTTTTTAAACCTATATAAATCTTTGCTCACTATGAAAGTGCAACAAGGAGTTGTACAGCCTAACGCTGTGTTATCAAAACCCATCATTTACTGTTTTCTCTGAATCTGCCAGGAGGTGTATTGATGTAACGCTTTCCAGTTTTTCTGCTGGAAAGGAAAATATACATTCATTCCCCATTCAGCCTCTCTACACAAACCTTTGTGTTCAAAGTACTCACTCTCCTCCAATCCTTTTCCAGACTGAAGCATTCTTGTATTTTCAATCACATCTTGTAAGAAAACTGTTTTATAACTTCAGTCAAGCTCACTGCCATCCTCTGGCAACATTCCAAATATAACCATGATAAAATGCTGTCATTCCACTATACAAAGTTTTGTTCTATTTAATTTGATTCTTGACTACTGCTGAGGTAACAATGCTATGAAAATGTCTACTCTAAGTATCAAAATGCTATGATCATCCTTCTGATATGCTTAAGAGGACTGCTCTAAACAGCCTTCCTGACACCATCAAGAATTTTATTCCCTTCAGTCTTAGCTTTTTAACAGAACTTCTTCCACTTTAAGTAGACTCTGTTTTAAATTTAAGCACTGTCATAGAATTTCTTGGGTTTGGTGTTCCAGTACGAATACTTATACTGTAGGCATACTTACAAAAAGGTTCTCTGACATAGTTTGAACAGCAACCCACAAAGCAATTAAGACCAAGCAATAACTAACATATATGGATTTGCACTGCATTCCTACAGGACTCACCAAGCCCCAGTCTATACCAGAAAGCTGACATGTACTATTATCTTGCTGAGATAGCATTTCACATCTTCTCTGACCATTTTGAGAATGTTCCACTTGCTATTGAATGAAGCAGCTGGTTAACCAAGCTATCTTTTTCAGCAATGCTAAAACTTCAACTCATAGGAACTCTGCATGATTTGCTTACACAGTTATCAGGTTCAAACTAAGTTTCCATTCACACAGGACCACCATTTTATGGGTACGTATTATCCAGTCCTTCCCATTTACATTGTTACAGCATTCAACACTGTCTTCTGCCTACCAGTGTCTGAGACATGGATGTACTAGACATGTAATGTAGCCAGGCACTCTGGTTCCCTTATTAAAATCCCCCAAATTAGTATGTATACTAGCACAGACTAATTTTAATTCTGTCCTGCCTGTGCCTCATTTGAATAACTCCATGACCAGTAAGAATATTCATTATTATCTCTTATATAGGCTTTAGTGCTCCAGACCTATAACAGATGCTAGCCTTATCTTTCCTACCAAACAGCCTAAGTTTTCCCTCTAGATGTTTTCTCTTGTCTTTTTATTTTTTGTTGCTATTACAGCAAAAGTTAAAGTTTCTTGAGGCTTTTACACCTCTATTTCAAAGCTCCATGCTGTCCCCTACAGTATCGCAAGTCCAGTTGTTTCTATGCCTCAGCTTTCTACAGTGTTCATCCACTCAATGCCTTCCAGCAGCGCAGAGGAGACTCTTGACGTGGAACTGCTACCACAGAAAGAGTATTTCTGTATGACATGCCCTAGACTCTCCCCTGTAAGGCACTCTCATTCTTTCCCTTGCTGATGGTACTCACCTGGACTTTTATGAGATCCTTTTTTACTACAGCACGTCCAAATCCTCAATAGTCTATAGTTCATGAGACTAAGATTTCAAATTCTGTATTTATACATTTAGCCACCTGAAGAGCATCTTTAATTTTACAACAGTATTGAAATCATCATCACTGTAATGCAATCAAATAGCACCAAGACCCCAAAAGATACATTCACATAAATAAAATCTTGCATCACCCTCATTTTCGGGAACTTAAGGTATTTCTTTCTTGGTGTTAAAGCTGGCTGGGTTGTGTGGCTGTAACTTCTAGATCTGACATACTTAAAAAAAAAAAAAAGAAAAAAAAAGAAAAACCCTGCTTCTGCAGATCTGCATGAGTTTCTTTTTTGGCTAGCAGACTTGCATCACAAATTTCCAGACTGTACTAGCCTACATTTAGGTGACTGTAGGCCTCAGATTTGCCCTCCCTCCTTGTGCCTCACTTTTTTTTAAAAAAACAAGCCCAAAATGTTTGTACTTACACTACTACCTCTCCATGCATATGACAACTGGTGTCAGTAAAGCCCTCTTTACTTGATTTATACTCTAATTTCCATCATCACATTGATTTATCAATTAGAGTATTTAACACATACAGATAAACTGTGTTTTTACCCTTCATCTGAAATCTTAGTTAGGCCTCACAAGCACTTTGTAAATTCAGAGAAGCAGCTATGGACTAGCAAATTCTAAAGGACTGGTTGCACAGATGAAATTTTTCTTTAATTTTTAAAAAAATAAATTTAACTTTTTCCATATGGCAGAAGTGAGTCTTCATGCAGTTTTGTTCTGAACTTGCCAAATATCTTAAAAATCAGAACACATATGGATCTTTTTCTTTCTTGCTAGGATATATTCTGTTTACAAGATTTAAGTACAGAAAGAGTATAATGCCCTTGATGAAATGTGCTTTTACATATGAAAATGGAAGAATTGTATTCAATGTAAGGATGGCCTTCACTGTCTATACATGCCATCTGACAGCAAAGGAGTAGAACACTGTTAACAAATTATATATATACATATATACAAATACATATACTATGAAACTACCTCACCACATTCATTTTTTAAGAGTTAACATTTTACCCTTTTGTGCAAGTCACATGCTTTATAATAGGAATAATGTCATGGAAAAGTTATCATTTACTCACAGATTTATCACTATTTTGAGTACATTAATAAAATGGTTTCTGTACATAGTTTTTTCAATTAAAAAATACTAGAATATATTATCTGTGAAACAGGCCACATTCAGTATAACCACGAGTACTCACTTTTCCACCCAGAGTACAGAAACTATTTTTACACCCATCTCCTGTGCTTTCCTCCATGTAGTCGAACGTCCATCTTTGAAGACTACATGGGTCACGTGCTTGTTCAAAGTTTTTGAAACCTGCAGAAATACAGAGAGAGTTCATATTTAAGTCTGATAATTGGAAAATGCTAATGAAACCAGCTAGTATAGCCCATTTTTTGTGTATAAACCATTAGTGTCAAAATTTATTCTAAACATTATGTCAAGGATCCTTTTGATCTTTCCCAACTCCACAAGAAGCCTCAAACAATCAAAACTTCAGTCTCATTAGTCAAGCTAATACAGGCTAAAGGGATGGAATAGCTCTTTCAGTCTTCTCTAGGTTACCATTTTCAGCACTCTTCTCTAGGTGTATCACTAACTTTGCAACATTTTTATTTATACAGTGCAACATAATTTCTTACGGAACAGCCAGGACAGAAAGCAGATGCCACTATTCAAAGAAATAACAAAACATTTTTTAGGCAAAAGAACTCAGGCTCAAAGAATACAGCTAACCTCACTTTTAAAATTAATTTTCATCAATAAAAGTCACTTTTAGTTTTGAGAGAAAGGCTTAAGCTACTACAAGCAAAAAAATTATATGGGAATGCTTTGCAAATGAGCAATACAGAAAGTTAAAGTCAGCACAGATTATCAAATTTTCAGCTATCAGCCTCCACTGGCAAGTAATGTTTTCAGTTCTAGATACTCCATTTTTCACAAACAAGGCTTCCTTTGTGGAGACTAAGCACCCTATACAGAACTGCTTGATCAGTTGTGATCGTTGACATGGTGACATAAACTGAACCCATTTTTTCCTGCAGCATCTCCCCAGCCAAATGGAAATAGCTCTATAGCTTTCTGTTGTGCCCTCAGCTGCATCATCTTTTGCTCACAGCATGCTGAGTCTGTACTTAGCTTTAAGAAAACTATTTAGCTTCTACAAACATTGCTGGTGGCAAGCTGACTATGACTTCCTAGAAGACAAAACCCCATGATATTCAAGCATCTAGGTATTAAATGATCCATTAGTCTCTTATAGAATAAATTATTGCTCTAGATGTAATTGCTTACTCACTTTTGCCAGTATTTGGCTCACAGCCCATGTCCTAAGGATGCTTGATGTAGCTTTGCCTTCAAGTTATGGAGGACCACCACCTTACACCTCACCTTTCCCACCTCCTCCCCTTACCCTGTGCATCTTCTACTGCTCAGCTGAACTTTGAGATGTCTGAATCAACAATCTAGCAAAAAACTAATTTAGAATTTAATTTCCTGACACAGTGAATAACAGGGAAGTGTCTGGAATAGGGAATGGGCATGACCATCCCTCTTCTGTCATAGAGATATGCTAAATAGGCTCAAATGTATCATCTGCCTGCACCATATTTGGTTATTTTGGTCATTTTGAAGAATTTTGAAGCCTTATGCTTCTGCCATATCTTCTGTGAGAAAAAAGTCTTACATCATCAGAACAGAATTACATAGGCCTCATAGTACAGCATAGAAATATTTCTTGTCCCCTTTACTCTTTCTTTATTTAATATTTATTTTTCTTTTTACTTTTTACAGTTAGTTATTGAGAGTTGTGTTTGTTTTAATAAAAAAAACAGTTAACTGTTCTGTCACACTCACTCAGCTTACTTCATATAGAAAGAGAGGATGTGGCAAGGGAGATCAGCAAAATATCTTAAACTATTGTAAGAGACATCTACACATGCCCATTTTAAAGAGCAGTGGGAGCTCACAGAAGTATTTTTTGGAGCATGATGTGGGCTCTAAAAATCTATATTAACCAGCAATAATGTGCAAGAAGGGAAGATGCCAGTTTGACTTTGGTCTCTTGTTGAAATGTTACAGCTGGAAATTAAATGTCTTTTGCACCTACAAGTAAACTATATCTGTTTTGGAAAAAATCATTGAGACATATACTGAAACTCTTAAGATGTATTTCTACTGGCACTTTCAAGAATTGATACAAATTCGTGGGAGAATGAATGGAAGGATAAAACGTCATGGTACTTGAGTTAGAAAACATTGTACTAACAACAGAGCAGCTGCTTACAAGTTGATGAAAACAAAACAATATAAGGTATGTACTTGTAAACCACAGGTTTTCAACACTTAGATTTGCTTTGCCCAGTCTGTGGCAAGTGAAACACTTCCCAAGAAGAGCTTGCCATCACATTAATATGCAAAAAGGTCTGTACATGTAGAAAGGCTTTAAATGCATTTCCCATCTGTCACTGGCAAGAATTTCACAGCACATTGGTCTGTTCTCAGGTCTCTGATTTCCTCCCTTCCTGCCCTTTAAAAACTCGTACTAAAAAGAAATACATGTGACAAGCAGAACAAGCAAGCTAATTTATAATTAAGATCTTTCCTATTCAATTTATTTCAAAATAGTCTCCTTACTTTTGCTCCCATATCAAGAAGCTGCTGTTCAAAGGTTTTTGAGTAATTTTCTGTTCTGTTAGATGACCAAACTTCTACAAAGGCACAAATACCTGGATCAGAAGAGAAAACAACTAATGAAGTACATACCATGGTAAAACTGGTTAAGATGCCTTTCTAAAAAGTCTCTTGTATACACATTGCATTCAGTTGCAAATACAGCTTTTAGTAAACTGAGTGTCAGATTTTAACAGCAGAATTTTTTTAAACATATCTATGTCCCCTAAATTAATTGTAATGGAAATAACTTTCAAGTCTGAAACTAGTTAACCTTTCACTTCATCTATTTAAAACACACTACTAGCTTAACAAACAATACATTATTTTTACATGACTGCTCACCCTTACCATTACTTAATCACTTTTAATCTTCAGATTAATTAAAAATTTGAAAACCAGTTGATACAACACAATTTACAGAACAAAATGACATCACCACAATAGAATTATTCCTTGCCCAAACTTGCAGAAAATTCTGCAGAAATATTACTTAACAGTTTCCAATTTACTTCAATTTTTACTTTATTTATATTGAAACACCCCAAATTAAGTATATATAACATGGGCTAATAAAATTTCATACCACATAGTTGTCTTATGCAACTTTAGATATTAAGATTTAATTAGCTTCCTTCATTAAGCAGATTAATACTCTTCAAGAAATCAAGTCAGCTTTGGTTGAGAATATTTTCAAACAACCAATCAAAGACAGAAGTACTGTCAAAGAGGGATAAATAAATGAAACTCATAACAATCCCCTCATTAATTTTTCATAGGACAGGCACTAAAGTGACCTATAGTTAGTTTCACTGGCCATGCCACTTTCCCAAGTGAATGACAAATCCCAAAAGTTCCAAAACCTGGAGAAATGGCAGTTCACCAAAAACAACTCGATGCAAAGGTCAGACAACTCTAAGAACTCATGAATGAAACTGACAATTTAATTTTAAAAGGGTCATCCTCAGCAAATACTGCCTAATTATCTTAGTTACTAAGATAATTTAGCAGGTCCTTCTGATTATTATGTAGTCTCATCTGTCTTCTTTCTAAATGAAAACTAGAATAATGCTCCAATTATTTATAACAATAGAAGTACTTTTATAATGATTAAAATATTTTTACAATTATTAGAAATATTATTGACATGCAAGAGAAATGTGAACAAAGCACTTTCACATGCAAAGCACTAGGAAAAAAAAATCTTAAAAAAAAATCTTATTATCAGTGCTACAACTTCCGATATAAATGGGAATTTAAGACAAGTCCACTCCGATGTGCTTTTAACTGCGCTCATTCTATTACTAGACTGGGGCAAATTCTGCCAGAGTTGCTTTTTTCCTTGACAGTTCAATTGTGAAAAACAATGCACTTTCATTTGAAAAGATAGTATCTTCCTCGTACATCAAATGTTTTAGACCTTTCGTAGCTAAAATTCTAGAAAAACAGATGGCTACATTTCAGTAAAGGTCTAACTAGGAACTTAAAGAGATGCTATTACAAAGCTCCATGTACCTGCAGTAGGATCAAAGGTGTATTTTACAATAATTAGTCAATTTTAGATAATCAAATATATTTCAGCAAAAGGCAAGGCTTTTTTCAGTTTTTGTACACTTGATGGAAAGCAAAATGAGGAAGTGCTTGGCGCTTTTTTGAACTAGAAGAGCTCTGAGTATAAATCGGTTCTTGTAAACGCCAGCCTTAAAAGTTCTCAGAGAAGGCAGTGATCGTAGAGGAAAACGGCCATGAGAGGGCAACTTGGCGAGGTAGAAATTTTGAGATGCATAAGAAAGCCAGGACTGACAGGAGTTGGAAGCACAGAGGGGTCGCCGGGCAGTGCCCCATCGGGAGCCTTCCTACTGCGGCACAGGAACGGAGGGGCGCGTCCGGCCCTGCCCACCCCGGCGGCCACGCAGCGGGGCCGGGCCTGCGCCCGGCACAACGCGCTTCCCCCCGGGGCCCAGCAG